>JAQGDQ010000785.1:0-95969 GCA_030141605.1 Tubiluchus corallicola
TACACTTAATTTAACATCTTTATATGAATATGACGCTGAATGACCTGTAGAGCCTCAAACTTGATTATTATTACAGGGGTTTTCGCTTTAACGGGCATCATTATCTGAATAGAATAAACTTGCAGTTGTTTTGCCCGCAATTATTTTACTCATTAAATTAAAGAGTTTTCAAATTACAAACAGTAACAATTAAGGCTAATATGTATTATCCCGTTCAACAAACAATTATGACTCACAGTCCTCAAAACATGAAAACGAAATGCAAAAATAATAAGAAATTATAATTTCAGCATTTAACCATTGCAATCTCAACTATAGAAGAGAAAAGGAAACATACAAAAAATAAAAATAACGAACTAACAATAAAGTTTTATGCGAACTTGTCCATCTTACATAAAATTGAGCAAGGCAAATCAACTTGTTCAAACTAGATGAGAAAACTCCAACCTATCACACAGTCATGCAATGCAAAATGTGTAAATAATGTAGTCGATTTTAAACAAACTAGAAGATCCTACCTATCTGACTAATCAATAGTTTTTTAATTAAACCTTTGATTAATCCAATGTTTAATTCTACTTCCATTTAAAATAAGAATACGGTGTTCTCTCGCTACTTTGCGGTTTGTTTATCGCGGACTCGCTGTTTCGCGGGTTTTCAAAAATATTAATGTAAAATGTTTATCGCGGTATTTTCGCTGTTTCGCGGGTTTTTGCGTTACTCTGTATAAAGTATTTTTGCACATGAGTAGTGCATATTATACAGTAATGTATAGATTTGATGAATTTTGCATAAAAAATTACAAAATGTATAAAAATATATTAAAAATATTAATTCTAACATTAAAAGAAAATTATAAATCATAAAAAATTACCATTTACAGTAAAGAGGGTATATATTCGGCGGATACCTACACACCAAAAATGAAATGTAGTACTTGCGCCCGCTTCAGATGCTACTTGCCGACGTGAGATTGTACACAACACACGATTGGTTGATTGACGGGATGTAAAATAATGTATAACTACTAAAATAAGTATAGCATCCCTACTTTGCGGAAATTCACTTATCGCGGGTGGGCCTGGAATGGAACACCCGCAATAAGCGAGCGAACACTGTAACTGATAATTTGAACAGTAGAATTTATCATCAAAATTTCCAGCAAAATGGTGACAGAGTTTATGGGATAAAGTAATTTATGCATCTAACAACGATGAAATGTATCATAATATTAATGCAGCATTAAGGTTAACGAGAAATAATGAAACCATATCTATCAATGGTAACATTCTGGTAAAATAATGAAATTCTGAAGGCTTAAAAAAACAAAATGTGGGTTCAGTACTTTCTTAAATGAACTTGGTGCATTTGCCTTGCTCAGACGAATAAAAAATCAATAATTCAGTTACACAATAACCATGCCATCTGACGCAGGCAACTCAATTAAGTATTGCTTACTTGTAGTTCATCTGCCTCATTTCGCTACAGAGAATAAAAATGAAAAAGATAAATTAAGAACTGATAATATGTGCAAACGTTTTGTTTGTTTTGACTTATTATGTAGACCTGAAACTTGAGTGTTATAAATTATATTTGTATAATATTGTATGTAAAAGTTATAAAATCGTATCCTAGTAAAAAAGTGACAGTTTTATTCAGCAAATTTTATAAAAACTTAATTAAATTCTAGACAAAAACTGGGGTGTAACTGCAATAGGCATAATAACACTTATTTATTAGAATGTGCTGCCCTCTACAAGCAGTGTTGGGAGGAAAGGAGAGGAAGAGAACAATGATGGTCGAGTTCTTGTACACAGCAAGGTTTTTTCTATCGTTATTGTGTTAGTTAACAACTGCGTTTAGTTATTACCAAATTTTGTACCTTGATGATATTTTGTATCTAAAAAAAGATTACTGTTAGTACTGTTTAACAGAAATGTAGGCCATTAAGAATGCATAACAAATTTCTTTAAGGGAAAGTGTAGTGACACACGATACAATTTCACAAAATCTTTTTTTCAAAACAAATTTCTATACTTCCAGCACTCGTTTTGTGAGGACAGTCTAAACTAGTTTATTCTACTAAAAGGTCACGAAAAGAGCAGGAAATATTACCTCCTCGGAAGTACTTTTGTCTTGCGGTCGCTGTGAATTACCAGTCGAAGTCGTTGGTGAATTAGTTAATGGCAGTAAATCTGGTAACACAGTACTCTGTCTAGCTCCAGCACCACTCATAACAAATTCTGATTCCTAAAAGTGCAAAGTAAATCAAACACACATTGAATACAATCAAAACATGAACACGGTACTCTGCCTAGCTCCAGCACCACTCATAACAAATTCTGATTCCTAAAAGTGCAAAGTAAATCTAACACACATTGAATACAATCAAAACATGAACACGGTACTCTGTCTAGCTCCAGCACCACTCATAACAAATTCTGATTCCTAAAAGTGCAAAGTAAATCAGACACACATTGAATACAATCAAAACATGAACACGGTACTCTGCCTAGCTCCAGCACCACTCATAACAAATTCTGATTCCTAAAAGTGCAAAGTAAATCAGACACACATTGAATACAATCAAAACACGAACACGGTACTCTGCCTACCTCCAGCACCACTCATAACAAATTCTGATTCCTAAAAGTACAAAGTAAATCAAACACACATTGAATACAATCAAAACACGAACACGGTACTCTGCCTAGCTCCAGCACCACTCATAACAAATTCTGATTCCTAAAAGTGCAAAGTAAATCAGACACACATTGAATATAAACAAAACATGAACACGGTACTCTGCCTAGCTCCAGCATCACTCATAACAAATTCTGATTCCTAAAAGTACAAAGTAAATCAAACACACATTGAATACAATCAAAACACGAACACAGTACTCTGCCTAGCTCCAGCACCACTCATAACAAATTCTGATTCCTAAAAGTGCAAAGTAAATCAAACACACATTGAATACAATCAAAACACGAACACAGTACTCTGCCTAGCTCCAGCACCACTCATAACAAATTCTGATTCCTAAAAGTGCAGAGTAAATCAAACACACATTGAACACAATCAAAACATGAACACGGTACTCTGCCTAGCTCCAGCACCACTCATAACAAATTCTGATTCCTAAAAGTGCAAAGTAAATCAAACACACATTGAATACAATCAAAACACGAACACAGTACTCTGCCTAGCTCCAGCACCACTCATAACAAATTCTGATTCCTAAAAGTGCAAAGTAAATCAAACACACATTGAACACAATCAAAACACGAACACGGTACTCTGCCTAGCTCCAGCACCACTCATAACAAATTCTGATTCCTAAAAGTGCAGAGTAAATCAAACACACATTGAACACAATCAAAACATGAACACGGTACTCTGCCTAGCTCCAGCACCACTCATAACAAATTCTGATTCCTAAAAGTGCAAAGTAAATCAAACACACATTGAACACAATCAAAACACGAACACGGTACTCTGCCTAGCTCCAGCACCACTCATAACAAATTCTGATTCCTAAAAGTGCAAAGTAAATCAAACACACATTGAATACAATCAAAACACGAACACGGTACTCTGCCTAGCTCCAGCACCACTCATAACAAATTCTGATTCCTAAAAGTGCAAAGTAAATCAAACACACATTGAATACAATCAAAACACGAACACGGTACTCTGCCTAGCTCCAGCACCACTCATAACAAATTCTGATTCCTAAAAGTGCAAAGTAAATCAAACACACATTGAATACAATCAAAACACGAACACAGTACTCTGCCTAGCTCCAGCACCACTCATAACAAATTCTGATTCCTAAAAGTGCAAAGTAAATCTAACACACATTGAATACAATCTAAACATGAACATTTAATAACTGGCAGCCAAAACTTTGGGCTTGCAAAGCAAAGGTTTCTGGTTCAAATCCAGGCTAATTTTCAATATTTTTCATATATCTTTTCTTTCAGCAATACTTGGTTGTTACTGCACATGTTTATAACATTGGAAATTAAGATATTAACCCGAATAGTAGCAATACTTTCTTCTTTTTTTACATAATGAAAATCTTAATCTATTTATAAAAGATAATATTATGAAACATTTAGCATATATTAAAACAAGAATGACTCACATCATGATCTCGATTAGGCATAGATATGGGCCGGTCTCGGTGAAGTCGTTCAAGATGGCGACTGATCGCTTTTGATGCTGGTTGAGATTGCCGTCCAACAGGAGCCTGACGCAACTTATCCCTCTGTAAAATAAAGCAACTCGTCAAAAACAGAACAGTAGACAAAGTGCAAACATGGGATGCATATACTGTGGGCGTGCGCAATGACTCGCTTTCTTAGAACAGCATTTGCTTTGAGAGCATGTAAAATAATGTTTCTTAACAGAAAGTTAAATTGTGTTATAAACTGAATACTGGACAAGATTTCAAATAAACAAGTAAGTAAGAAAAAACTGTTTTACTTTTTGCGAGACACAACATAGTAGCAAAATGACACTCATCTGTAGTGTAAGAAATAGAAAGAAAACAATAAGGTGTCTTTTTAATGATGCAATAAAATCAAAATTTAATCAATTTCTTATTCAAAAAATGGTCATAAAAGGAAATGTAAAAATAATCTGGAGTGAACCCAGATTTGAACCACGGACCATTGATTTACAAGCTCAACATGCGAGACCGCAAATCATTCCAGTCCCTTATGATCAAAGCACTTCTGATTAGTTCACTACAGTACCTAAACAATTAGATTAATTTTTTAATTCACTTTTACCCACTATAGAGCAAAAGTAATAAAAGGTTTTTTATTCATGACCAAAGTGGCGTTTACGTAACTTAATACTCAACTCAATACATTTATTTGTCTGAATAATCACATTAAATTACAGTGCATGCAATTATGATACATATATACACAGAGAGGACGTGGCGAAAAACCAAATGGTCGCCAAGTTGGGCCTGGAATATGGAGTGCACACAATGAAATTTCAACTTTACATAAAATGAAACCAACAAACCAATCAGATAAATTCAGACATCGTAACAAAAAAAGTTTCGTTGCATCATTAATCTCATTTCGAAATAAAGCACGAGCAAGTTAAAAGTGTAGCCTTACACGTCGAGCATTCACTAGCGTTCCATCTCCATTTTCGTCTTCTTCATCGTCTTCTGGTGTTGGTGGCATTGGCCTCAACAGTGGAGCGCTCTCACCTGGACATGACAACAAGTTCAGTAAGTTAATCTTATTGACAAATAAACATCCCTAATAATAATAGCATTGTAAGTTTTAAAGCAGGTGAAGTAAATGCATAAACTTGCAATAGGGATGGGGATGCCATGTGCACTGCACTACTGTTGAGGTCCTGTTACTATGCAACACGATTCTGTTACCAGGCAACACAATCCTGTTGCTATTCAACACAATTCTGTTACCAGGCAACACAATTCTGTTACTATGCAACACAAATCTGTTACCAGGCAACACGATTCTGTTACCAGCCAACACAATTCTGTTACTATGCAACACAATTCTGTTACTATGCAACACAACTCTGTTACTATGCAATACAATTCTGTTACCAGCCAACACAATTCTGTTACTATGCAATACAATTCTGTTACCAGGCAACACAATTCTGTTACCAGCCAACACAATTCTGTTACCAGCCAACACAATTCTGTTACTATGCAACACAATTCTGTTACCAGCCAACACAATTCTGTTACCAGCCAACACAATTCTGTTACCAGCCAACACAATTTTGTTACTATTCAACACAATTCTGTTACCAGGCAACACGATTCTGTTACAATGCAACACAATTCTGTTACAATGCAACACAATTCTGTTACCAGGCAAAGCAATTCTGTTACCAGGCAACTCTATATTATCACTGTAAGACAACACACTACTGCACAAGTAACACAACACAGTCTTGTTACCAAGGCAGTGACAACATAATGCAATATTGCTCTAGCAAAAGAAACGAATAAAAAATCAAGGAAAAATTAGAAAACTATCAGGAACACAGAAACTCTTACAGATCATAACATTGAACTAATGGATACAAGACTCAAAGATCATCACAGCAAAGTAATGACTATGTAATTATCTACAGAAACTAAAGAAATGAAAATAGATGTACAAGGTACACAGCTGTACCATTTTGGTTGTTTGTTTAAGACAAAAGGGGTGAAACGTCATGCAAATGGTATAAATCTTTTAGTAAAAATTCTAAATAACATTCACTTCAATGAAATAACACATTGCCAAACAATGGACAGGATGATAAAGTAAGTCAAAGAATAGAGTAGAAGAATAAAGAAAAATACCGATACAAATTATACAAACATTTGAAAAATTAGAAAATACGAACCATTGGACAGTTTCGCTAATTAGACTTACTTATACGCAATGTAGAACTATCTGCATGCAATGGAAAAAACACAAAAGTATTGTACTGTACTGCAAGCAACTATACCAAACATGCAAAACTTAAATTCTCTCAGTTGCTACTAAATTTCTGTATTTATTTTAAAACTCTTGCTATTGTCCACCTTGTTAGAATATGAGTTCTTGCTTCCCAACATAAACCATGTGAATTATGAACTAAACAAGCAATATTGTGTCACTGATAAATGTGAAAGTAGATTGAATTTGATTGTTTAAGACCTGCCTACTGATGCAACAATCATGAATTTATGGTTGTTTATGTAATGAGAACATTAAACAATTACTTGTGGTGTATTAGAAACACTATTAACCTAGCTTCTACGTGGTCATTATTAATTACATATATTTGCATAGAACTAGTATTCCAGCAGCTACGCAACAATTTCTTGTGTAATACTTCGCGCATCTTTGTTATGTGGCACTTATATCAGAGCAGAGATTAGTAACTGCCTGTGGTGTGTTATAAAATGCACACTTTACATGAATATGAAAGTGTACACATTTTCCGAATAGAATAAGAATTTTTTCTAAAACGTGGCGTCCTAGGCTATAGCTTAGTTAGCCTATTGGTTAATATGCCCCTGACTTTACTACAGATATAGTTTCACTAAAACACGTACTTTCATGTACAATCATCGAATGTGACGTGTTCTTGTCATCGTATGCATCCGGAGGCTTGAAAAAGTCTGGCCTACAAAAAGCAAATTTGTAAGAATTAACACATCTGTATTACAAGTGGTTGTCCATTTAGGTTTGTAAAAAAAAATAACAAATACCAGCCCACAATAATAAAGAGAAAGTGAAATCAGAAGTGATTTAAAACTTCATTAAGCCAAATTTGTTAACAATTTAATAAAGGAAATGAAATTTTCTGTTTCTATAATACTGTAACACTTCCATTTTTAATAATGAATTGCAGCTAACGACATGCGATTAAATTAAATTTCCACTCTGAGTGCTTTATCTAAAAACACTATTCTTGTTAAACGTTGAACCAAAATAAGAAACATGTAAAACATGTATATATGTTCCTATCATAACAAAGAATCAATTCATTGAATGATGGACAATAAAAATCAAGTCTCTAGAAGAATATGGAGATCAAAAAATCCACTTTCTGCCATATTCATCCACTCAGCAATTTTGTTCATTTTCCATCATTAACACCACTTTTAATTAGTGTTGCACCGGTGATTCGATTCGTGTCCAAAAATGGTGATATTCGCGAGATTTTGCAGGTATTCGTATCCGATATTATCCGGTAGTTATAAAAATTTGATATTCGCAAATATTCGCTATCTGGTTTTTGTAACGTTCAATTGAAAACGGTTTTGAAATAATTTAACAGTTGGAGATAACTAAATAAAATATTACCAAAAAACTTAGAGATTGTTTAGCCTATGTCTACGTTTTCAAGATGAAAATTTTACATACATCTTTCTTTGTTTGTATGTGGTAATGCGGAGCATCATCGGAGTAGGTGCTTTAAAGTGATAGGTTAAACGAAAATGCTCTAAAGTTTGCAAACATTTACCTCATTTTAACAATTTATTTTACCAATTTTTCATTATCCGAACTAATCCGCAAATTTGATCCGAATTTAGCTGACCTATCCGGTTATAATCCGAATCCGAAAAAGTCAATTTAAGGAAATATTCGATGCTATCCAGTATTCGCTATCCACCAAAAAAAGTGTAGCCGGCGCAACACTACTTTTAATGTTTGTACTACATACACAAAACTAAAAATCAATCTATCACAAAACTAAAAATCAATCTATCACAAAACTAAAAATCAATCTATCACAAAACTAAAAATCAATCTATCACAAAACTAAAAATCAATCTATCACAAAACTAAAAATCAATCTATCACAAAACTAAAAATCAATCTATCAGCCATAACATTAGAATCAAATTAATACACAAAACCTTTTTGTTAGTTTTCAAAAATAAGCGTAACTAATTACTACCACCGATAATTAAAATTGATACGAAAACTACATCATACAAAAGTACACAATTCTAATCTTTCACATACACATAAAAACCGAAAACAATTAGGTAAAAATTATGGTGGTGAAAGTATAA
Source organism: Tubiluchus corallicola (assembly GCA_030141605.1). Lineage (NCBI taxonomy): Eukaryota > Metazoa > Priapulida > Priapulimorpha > Priapulimorphida > Tubiluchidae > Tubiluchus > Tubiluchus corallicola. The sequence continues at coordinate 8,570 of JAQGDQ010000785.1, forward strand.
CAATGTTGCAGCTTATTTCTGAACATTAAATGAAGAATTTCTTGGACACTAGACAGTGAATTATTCTTGGAATGTGAAAGCTGCCAGACAGCCAAATAGTTCAGTTTAAATTAACAGAGAGACAAACTCCTTAGCACTCACATAATACCAGAAATATTTAGTATTTAGTATTTAGAAATATTTATTATATTTTGGTATCAAGATTTAACCAAGTGTTTTATAACCAAGATATAACCAAGTGTAAGTTTTGTTTGTGGCCTTATAGGATAAAAAATATTGCATAAACACATGTATTCTTACTAGTCAAGTAAAACAATTAAGATAAGCTACATACAAAACGAAAGTAGTTTGAACACAGAAAAATGAAGAAGCCTCTAATGATAGTATTAAGCAAAACAAAGCATGAATGACAGCTGGATCTGATATGATTTAGCTTTGCTAAGATGAGTTAATAATAGCATAACAAACTAAAGCAAGCATTCTACACTATCTAATTATCATGATTTACCAAAAAGTATAATCGATTCTAAATACGGCCAGGCATTGTATGAGCATAATAAAATTTAACACGCAGGTTATTTTAAGAAGTACCAAAATAAAATGAAACATTGCACAAATATTAAAGTCAAAATAATAAACAGCAATAACAACCGTAAAATAATGTCTTTACACAAAAGAAAACAATTAGAAAATCTAAATTTCGGTTATTTGATAAGAAATGACAGTTATTTATTTGTGGGTAAAAACTATTGATGTCATAATAATTGTTATCATAAGCCACAATGTCCAATGAGACCACACTAAACATCTACACCACAATAACTTCTAAGTCACGTGGTTGGATATTAGCATAGAAACACGTTAGAAGCAAAACTCAGTGAGTTTGCAGGTGTTAGCATTAAAAGCCGGGAATCCCTTGGTCTCATTGAACACAACATTAGTCGAAGAAAAGCTGACAGCACCGCATTCCGTTCTACTCACAGCGGTTGCGGGGGCTCGGACGCCAGGAGAGTGTCCGGGTCTTTCTCTTCAAACTTATCATCCGATTCGAGCTGAGCCAGCATCTCTTCCGTCTGACCTAGTATCTCCTCTAGCTTCTGAGCCTTAATATTAAAAGAACAAATGTTAACTTGCGTACGCTCGTACTTACAAAGGCATAGGCGGATCGGAAGCCAGTAACGTCCCGTCTTCAGCGCGCCTGGGCGTGGCAGGTTCCGAGTCGCTCGCCGAATCGTCGTCCTCACATCCCAGCACGATGGATGCCGTGTGCTCGCCATTTTCACGCGGTTGCCGTGGTACGCTACCGGCAGCGAGACGATTCAACTGAGCTGCTAACACTTCTAGATCCTACATCATGCAACATTCAGAAAACTTAATTATGGCATTCCGATTACTGAATAACATGCCGTGTCATACTACTGCATTTATAATGTAACGTTATGTTATATGTTTCTAATCAGTACATAACTAAAATAAGTATTAAAAAAGCATTAAACAGTAATGTTGAAATACAACTCAATGTTTTGTTAAAAGCAAGTTAGAAGAAAAAGGAGACAATCGTTCTACAGCAACACTCAGTAGCTATGAGATGGAACGTTTCAACGTAACTCAATAAATTAAAAATTAACAAATAAACTTTTGCTGGTCAAGAATAATAATTTTATAAAAGACAAAACATAAACGACAACAACAAAATCCTGATCCTTAATCTGAATTGTTTTGAGTAAACCTGGCGCTGTCAGTCAGCCAGTCAGTAAGTCAATCAACAAAACTTCACCATCTATAAGACAAAAGTCCACACTAAAAAGAGACCTTACATAAATTCCAGTTTGTTTTAATTAAATCAAACCAGAATAACAATCACTATACAAATGCACAAAGTTTAGTTTGGCAGTTGTATGTTTGTCTATCAACAGTTAGTGTTACTCTGTTTGGTTAATTAAAACTGACATTTATGCAAGACGTTCTGTAGTGAAGATTTTTGCTTTTATAGGTCGAGCAGCTACGTTGACCAACGATGGATACCAGGTTTGCTCTGAACGTTTCAGTATAAGAATTTGGATTTTAACATGACTGATAACCATCGTCATGTTTAATAAAATGAATAAATGAAATCATAATGAAGAGAAAATGTTTGTCAAAACATGCAAGAATGATGAAGTTAGTGGTTTCTTTCAAAAAATTCATTCACTTCACACATCAAATAATATAATGCGCAACCAAGTAGTCAATAGTTTTCATTGGTCTGTTTAGCCCAATGCACAAATACAGAAATAATGAAGTAAATTGGATAAATAAGTTTGTTATATTATAATGCAAATTTATAATATTTCAGAGATGAGAGCAACGTTGTTACCTCTGGTTTCTTGCGACTGGCCGGGTGAGATTCACCATTTTGCTGAGAAGTGCTTGGCACTGGTTCTGCATTGCTCATCTGAGCTTGCTGTGCCGGTGGATTAGGTACTACTGTAAACAAGAAACAAACCTAATTCAGTGATTTCCCATATTACCCGCCATTATATTACGGCAACTAAAAACTTGTGCGGAAGTTTTTAAAAGCTGTCCGAAAACACGTTGTCATAACTAATAACCTCACAAACGAATATGAGCACTCTAAATGGAAAAGAATACTTGCCTATTAGTCTATGTTGCTGTAAGGCTTTAGGTAACTGCGCTTGCTGCACTTCGGCTTGATTATGTCTTCTACCTTGCAATGGATCAGGTCTACTAATCCTCTTCTCTCTGTCTTGCCTAGAAATGTTCGAAAGCAGCTCAAAATAAAATTCGACGTGACATAAAAAAACAGTTGAGAAAGCTCACTGGAGTTTCTAAACGTTCATCGAGTTCAGAAAAAATACAAGGCACTCCTCATTGTAATAGTTACGAAACGAAAAGTAAACAAGGAAAGGTCATAAAATACAAGAATCGGCAAAATAAGTAGTCGGTGTTTTATTGGGCGCCTCGTGGTTCTACCCATGAACATAGTGTAGTACATTGCATTGTTGCCATAGTTAATAATCAGAGCTGATATAAACTCAAAGGTATAAGTAGTCGGTGTGTTATTGGCCGCTTCGTGGTTCTACCCATGAACATAGTGTAGTACATTGCATTGTTGCCATAGTTAATAGTGAGAGCTGATATAAACTACACCAAACTGCAGGTTTAGTGATGATGTCTGTTTATTTCAAAATGAAGCACTTATCTAACCTCACTGTTCCAAACACAGCAGTATGATAAAAGATATAAGAGATAAGAATTAACTTTTTCCAATGAGTCAAGTTTGCCAAACTTAAAAACAGTTCATGAGTGTGAATGTGAGCTAGTTAGAGAGTTTACTGAGCGAATGCCAGTGAGTTACTGAGTGTGAACTAGTTAGAGAGTTTACTGAGCGAATGCCAGTGAGTTACTGAGTGTGAAGTAGTTAGAGAGTTTACTGAGCGAATGCCAGTGAGTTACTGAGTGTGAACTAGTTAGAGAGTTTACTGAGCGAATGCCAGTGAGTTACTGAGTGTGAACTAGTTACAGTTTACTGAGCAAATGCCAGTGAGTTACTGAGTGTGAACTAGTCAGAGAGTTTACTGAGTGGCTGTCAGTGAGTTACTGTGTGTGAGCCAGTCAGAGAGTTTACTGAGTGACTGTTAGTGAGTTACTGAGTGTGAACTAGTCAGAGAGTTTACTAAGTGACTGTCAGTGAGTTAGTCAGAGAGTTTACTGAGTGACTGCCAGTGAGTTACTGAGTGTGAACTAGTGAGAACGTTTACTGTGTGACTGTCAGTGAGTTACTGAGTATGAGCTAGTCAGAGAGTTTACTGAGTGACTGCCAGTGAGTCACCGAGTGTGTCAGCTAATTCATTATATTTTTAACAGCCAAAGCTTCATTAAATCAAGAAGCTGTTGAACTAGGTGGCATTTCTAGAGTACCGGCTGGTACCAACAATTACTAGATCAATGTCCTAGTTGTAAGCTTAGTGCAGCTCCAACAAGGAACAATAAAATGTCTCACCAAAAAAAATCAATAATCCTAAAACACATATTTAGTTTTACATACAGACTAATTGATTGAATCTTAGTGTCTTACCTGTCTCGACGCTTCTCTTTATCTCTGTCTCTATCACGTGGAGGATATTTCTGCTTGGAGGGCACGGGAGTCGGTCGACCCCCACCCTGAAGTGCTTGGAATTGTCTACGTAGTGTCGAGTCATCAGGTACAGCAACTATTGAACTGCAATAAATAAACAAACGTTCAGTAAAATCAGTGGTAAAATTAGTGGGGATGCTGCTCCAGAAAATTTTTAGCTATTGTTTCAATATTGTGTAAAGCGAAACAAATATATAAAAAGAAAATTTATACATAAATTTGATAAAATCCTAAACAAAAAATATTTTTTTACTTACCAAAAGCCTAAATTGTCAGAGTTCAAGTTAAATTAATCTAATTACTTAATTTATTAAGTTAATTTAAGTTTGAATTGATCCATTTATTTAGAAATAAAATCCATTCTTCTTGTTTTACTTTATGCGAAAAGATTAATAATTTTCTCCTTGATCGACACTGTGTGAGCGACAGTACTTTTTCTATCTAGCATGCAGCTTCTTAAGTGTAAAGTGCACAGTCCCGTCACGTGTGCTGGTTCCATACAAGGATATTATATTGAATATTAGCAATAATATTGAGTGTAAATACGAGTGCTGCAGTTCCACAATGCCTATACATCAGCCGCCACCGAGTAAGATATAAAATTGCAAAGTATTGCCAATGAAAAACGGACAGCCAATAATAAGAATCAATAAACGGCATTTGGACTGACCTTGGTTCACCAGAAGCACCTACTGTACCTTCATCATCTTCATCACCTTCACTGCCGCTGTATTCGTACTCGGTTTCTCTTTCCTCGGCCCTCTTTTTACGAACCCTAGAGAAATAGAGGTGGATTATGATCGGCATCTCTGCTACAACCTGCACTAGTTATGTTAAATATCAAGAATTTCAAAACCAGTTCACGCACAGATTCAAGCAAAGGTACTCTTGTTTTGTACTCTGCTTTAAATTAAATTAAGACTTTAAAAAAAATTAATTAGCAAAATTTCACTGCAGGAAACAAGTCCCAAACAGGAATCTACAATTGATGGGATGAACAGGGATGAACAGCTAAATACAAATTAACTTATACAACCCATGTACTTAACACTAAGTATTATACTGAACAAATAGAGAACTTTTTGCTACTAACAAAAAAAACAGCATTATGAGAACCATAGTTACACTTACAGTGATAAAAATTATGTAAACACTATTACTAATTATAACAGTACTTCATGGGAAGAAATTCAGTATACTAACGTAAAGTCAGTAAGCTATTCGTTAATGAAAATTCAAAATATACCTGTCAATAAAATCTTTAATTTGAATTCGAACTTGTCGCTCGGTTGGTTGGTCTCGGATAAACGTGTGCTTGAGAAGCGTGTCCGTGTACGGTCGCTGGTGGTAGTCTTTTATTAAGCACGTGTCTACAAAGCTATGAAACTTCTTGGACCTAAGATAAGAAAGTTTCGCATCCTTTAGATGTTTAATTGTTTCATAAAAAATCAATGCTGCAGTTCAAATTTCAAAACACGTACTACAAAGTGAAAAAGTGTTAATGAGAAAACAACTAGCTATTAAAAATAATACATATAAAAGTTTCAATGTATTCAAGTACATTACAATGTATTCAAGTACATTGAAGTACATTACAATGTATTCAAGTACACTGAAGTACATTACAATGTATTCAAGTACATTGAAGTACATAACAGGTAAAGTTTCTCAAGGACTTTACCTATTATGATTACATAAAATTTAAGGGGGAGGATAAAAGCTAATTTAAAGTAAGTCCAAAATAAACTTTTCACATAGAGTTATATTACTTTTGTGTTATGCTTACCTGCCTGAGACATTTACGTAAATAGAAAAGAAATTTCTTAATAATATAAAAGGTTCGTGCAAACTGGTAAAACGGCACTATGACGCCATTCCAGTAAGCACCCTGATTCACCAAAAAACACGCTATTAATGTTATTAGCAATGTAAATTTTAGTTATCGAAGATTGTGCTACAAATGCTGTGACTATTTTTCCAAACTTTAAGCAAAGTTATCTAAACTTATTCCAAATCATTAAAGTTACGAGTCAATGAGTGCGTAATGCGTGATGTACATACAACATTTCACATTTAAACACGTGGAAGTGTTTCCATGCGTACGTAACGAGCAATCCGTAATGCGTGTTACGTATTCACTCGAACATGATAGCTATCGTCTGAATACGCATTACGCATTATGCGCACATGGAGTCGTAGTTTTAACCTCAAAATGGCTGCGCCTAACTGTCATCGCGGGAGCATAAATTTGCAAATTTTATAAAGCACCACTGCTGATACTAGATCCGTATGCAATAAGACAGCACGTAAGTGATATAAAACTTTAAGACGAATTTTTTAAGCTTATTTGTGAAGTATTTCTTGTGCTTTAAAAAACAAACAGGAAAATTCCTTACCATTTTTTAGATTTAAGTTTTGGAGGCGGATTGCGTGGTATCAAGAACAAGGCCCTCATGGGATGCATATCACACAGTGCTAAAAGTAAACAAACAGATAAACATGAATTAATAAACAAAAACATTTATGATACAAATCAGACTTCAGGTAGATACAGAAGCATCAACATCACAGTACCTTTAAACAATAGATTTGAGAAAAGCATGCTTACGTGGTTGTGATTCAGCCATTTCAAGTGCCGTGATTCCCAAAGACCACAGGTCGCTCTGTTTTACAAAAGAAAAATGTATTATTAACGTGATCAACCAGAATGAGTTCCAGTCCTAAATTTCACGACAAATTCACACAAAGTTTTCAACACAAAGATTACATTTTGACTGATTTAACCTATACTAAGAAAAACTGCAGAAAACACTAAATATTCTACATCATAAAATTGCAACGTTTCAAAACATTTCACTCTTTTGCTAAACATCTAGAAGTTTTACAACCTAGCAGCACACAAACAAGCCATACAAACATACAATACAATCCTGTCAACTAAAAATAAGCTTAAAAATAATTTAAATAAAGACAAAATTACGATAACATAACAAAGAAATGTGACAAAAATAAGTCATATTGTACGTACTATAAGACCCAACATATTTTAATTCAACAAGAGAAAATTCAGTGCAAAAAAAACTTTCACAAAATAAATTTGGAAACACCTAGCTAATTATAAGAACACAAAAGGCATAACAATTTCTTAAACGGATGACATTTTCTTCGCTTAAAATAAATTGTGCAGCCTGTGCAAGACAAGTGAACGTGCATAATACAATACAAAAAAAGAGCTGCTAATTTTGGGATTACAAACGAAAAAATTTGCATTCAAAAATCTTTGCTCAAGATTTCTCATTAATTAACGCTGAATAGCAGACTAATGAATATCGAATTTGTCGGAGTTGTTTTTATATTGTATTATTTGAAGTTTTTGGATAAGAGTGAAATTGCATGCAGGTGCTAATATCTGATCAAACGCAGTTCTCTCACCCGACTGTCATACGTTGCATCTGGATTCTCGTCGCAAGCTATCACTTCCGGCGCCATCCTTTCATATTAAAAACAAATCTTACATGTTTCAAAAGAAAGAAATTAATAAAATAGGTAATGAATGTACATAACAGGCTGAATGAAAAAGCAGGTGCAGCCATATGGTCAAGTCACCTTGTTCGAACTTGGCTTTTCTTTTGTCAGGCTGACCACTTCTTATTAGAAAATGGTCAATTTTCACCAAAAAAATTCTCGGTCGTTTTGATCAAAATGTTTAAGCATTCAGTTTTTGCCACGCCCGGTTGCACGAGTTTTCATTAGCCTGTCCAGTACTCAGCAACACTGACTCACCCTACTGTCGTACGTTGAATCTGGTTTTTCATCGCACGCTATGACCTCGGGGGCCATCCTAGTTTCAAACAAATGCTGCTGACATTAGCAATGTACTTGTTCAACACTTGTATTAATTACAACATGACCCACAACAAATTTGCTAATTAGAAAAACAAATTTTCTTCTCATTCTACGAAATCTGAACAGAACTTTCATGTAACACAAGCTAACAATACTACTATTTATCATGCACAAATTAAGTACTGAATTTTAATGCATTTTTGCCAGGTAACAGTCCTTCTAGAGCAGTCAAGAAAATCTTCAGGTTGATAATATCACATCTTACATCGTCCTTTAAGTGATTATAATTCTGTGTGCACCAAAGGAATATAAAATACTATTAATCAGGCCTATATTAGTTTCAATAATTTATTTCATGGAGGCCAAGCAGTCTGCCATGTAAGACTGCAGCTTCGCATTTGTCTCAGCAAACACACTTCCGACATTTTCATTCAGTTTTGTCGTGTTTGCTGACCACATTATGTACACGTTCGCAAGGCTTCAATGTGACCTGCAGCAAGTTTAAATAGACACACAGCAATCACCAGAAAATTAAGCCGTATTGATGATTAAATCCACATATATGGATGGCAGAGCTGTGACAGTGTAAGCAGAAGGGGTTCACACAACGGAAAGATGTGCAGATGACGGTATTTTGCACTAGTAGCTTGGATTCGTTTAATGTATCAGGTGTATTGCAACTTGCTAAAGCTCCTGCAGTATCAGCTTGTTGGCAGCTCTTGAAATAGCAGAGCTTGTCAGCAGCTCTTGAAGTAGCAGAGCTTGTTAGCAGCTCTTGAAATAGCAGAGCTTGTCAGCAGCTCTTGAAGTAGCAGAGCTTGTTAGCAGCTCTTGACGTAGCAGAGCTTGTTGGCAGCTCTTGACGTAGCAGAGCTTGTTGGCAGCTCTTGACATAGCAGAGCTTATTAGCAGCTCTTGAAGTAGCAGAGCTTGTTAGTAGCTCTTGAAATAGCAGAGCTTATTAGCAGCTCTTGAAGTAGCAGAGCTTGTTAGCAGCTCTTGAAATAGCAGAGATTGTCAGCAGCTCTTGAAGTAGCAGAGCTTGTTGGCAGCTCTTGACGTAGCAGAGCTTGTTGGCAGCTCTTGAAGTAGCAGAGCTTGTTGGCAGCTCTTGAAGTAGCAGAGCTTGTTAGCAGCTCTTGAAGTAGCAGAGCTTATTAGCAGCTCTTGAAGTAGCAGAGCTTGTTAGCAGCTCTTGAAATAGCAGAGCTTATTGGCAGCTCTTGAAATAGCAGAGCTTGTTGGCAGCTCTTGAAATAGCAGAGCTTGTTGGCAGCTCTTGAAATAGCAGAGCTTGTCAGCAGCTCTTGAAGTAGCAGAGCTTGTTAGCAGCTCTTGAAATAGCAGAGATTGTCAGCAGCTCTTGAAGTAGCAGAACTTGTTAGCAGCTCTTGAAATAGCAGAGCTTGTTAGCAGCTCTTGAGATAGCAGAGCTTATTAGCAGCTCTTGACATAGCAGAGCTTATTAGCAGCTCTTGAAGTAGCAGAGCTTGTTAGCAGCTCTTGAGATAGCAGAGCTTGTTGGCAGCTCTTGAAATAGCAGAGCTTGTTAGCAGCTCTTGACGTAGCAGAGCTTGTTGGCAGCTCTTGACGTAGCAGAGCTTGTTGGCAGCTCTTGACGTAGCAGAGCTTGTTGGCAGCTCTTGAAATAGCAGAGCTTGTTAGCAGCTCTTGAGATAGCAGAGCTTGTTAGCAGCTCTTGACGTAGCAGAGCTTATTAGCAGCTCTTGAAATAGCAGAGCTTGTTAGCAGCTCTTGAGATAGCAGAGCTTATTAGCAGCTCTTGAAATAGCAGAGCTTATTAGCAGCTCTTGAAATAGCAGAGCTTGTTAGCAGCTCTTGAGATAGCAGAGCTTGTTGGCAGCTCTTGAAATAGCAGAGCTTGTTGGCAGCTCTTGACGTAGCAGAGCTTGTTGGCAGCTCTTGACGTAGCAGAGCTTGTTGGCAGCTCTTGAGATAGCAGAACTTGTTAGCAGCTCTTGAAATAGCAGAGCTTGTTAGCAGCTCTTGAGATAGCAGAGCTTATTAGCAGCTCTTGACATAGCAGAGCTTATTAGCAGCTCTTGAAGTAGCAGAGCTTGTTGGCAGCTGTTGAAATAGCAGAGCTTGTTGGCAGCTCTTGACATAGCAGAGCTTATTAGCAGCTCTTGAAGTAGCAGAGCTTGTTAGCAGCTCTTGAGATAGCAGAGCTTATTAGCAGCTCTTGAAATAGCAGAGCTTATTAGCAGCTCTTGAAATAGCAGAGCTTGTTAGCATAACAGAGCTTGCAAGCTAACAAATAGGTCTTTTTTGTGATTTGTCTGTTCAAATCTAATTCATAAAAATAAATTCAACACATACCAATAGGGTGTTCCGATGAACGTGTTACGTCGGCCTATTGTCCTATCTAACTGAGCACTAACACCAAAGTCAACTGCAAAAATAATGAAATTGACGTTTTCACTTTTAGCGCTCTGCAATTCTGTAAGTCGATTCAAATGGACGAATCAGTTGATTGTTCAGTGCAAAATCAAAAATGAAAGACATTTGCTTACCTAACTTAACTTCCGCATTGTCCGTAAGTAAAACATTTTGCCCTTTAATATCTCTGTGGATTACCTTGTTACCATGGAGATGACTCAAACCCTAGAAATACAAGCATAAACATTTAATATCAAAATACCACAGTCCTATGCTTTCACAAGAACTGCTTCACCAATGCACAAACCTACAGATATTGCATTCTAATAATAGCTTAGGGCAATTTAAAAATAATGGTAATAAATATGTTTTATTGGTACTTCAATTACGATAAATTCTCTATGGTAGCTACACTGGTTTGATATACATGTTGTATAACAGTTGTGGAAATGTAATTTATTTTATTTTTATTCCAAAGTCCTACACAACATGTGACCAAGTGTTTCACTTAGAATAGAATAAAACAGAAATATATTTTTTACTTGGATACGTAAAAACATAATATTATTTCCATTCCAGTCTAAGGGTGGTTAGTAAATGCTAAAAATAAAAATAAAATTATATGTGAAAAACACGAAATTAAGAAAAGTATTATAAACTAAACACGACACAATGCAAAACACACGCAGTAAAATTAGCATATTAATTACAAGGAAATAAGATATACTATTATCACTTGGTGTGATGGTGCAAAAAAGCCATGTCTAGTAGCTTCAATGTTTGTATTGTATTTTTACAAACTGCTGACTATGAACGACAAGTGCAATAAACTTCCTACTCAGACAAAAATAGGCCTTATTGGATGAAAACATTTTACGACTCGGAACATAAAAACACAGTTTGTAAACGACGCGTGAAATTGCAACAGTGCAAAAATCGCATTACGGTCACTTTGAAACAGAAGATTACAGTAATACAAATTTGATGTGAAAGCCGCAGCCCATAATTTAAGAGACAGAGGTTGTCATTAAGCCGTTAAACACCAACGAATAATGCGGCATGAAAATGTAATTGCACCTTAAAGATGAAATTATACACCGCATGTAAATTTCAAACCAGTTGGTAGTAAATATCATTGACCTGTACCAGCGAACATTAATAATTAATGAGCTATGCGATGATTTATATAAAGTTTCTATAGCAACGATGGCTCTCACGCATAAGTTAATATCACTGTAAATACATGTAGAACAGAATGTGTGACTACTAGCCTTATTGAATATCAGCAGCGTTACTGAACTGAAACAACATCACCGTGATTCAACACTTGCTAAATTTACTGAACAAAGTAAAAGAATAAAGAGTAAAGAAGAAGAAAAAGAAAGAAGAATTCTTCTTGATAGAGTAATATAACTGTACACAGTTGTAGCCAATTAAATGATCACTGCAGGCTTCAGCAAAAGTAGTTTTTTAGTCATTATCAATAAACTGATACTATATAATCAATAAAGCAGTAATCAAATTATTTAGTAAATAATTAAATTAGACAAATTAGGACAACAAACAATTTCAGTGATGGACAACCAACAGAAAGGGGTGGTCAACTTCAGGCACACATAGAAATTGACCAAGCCACTCCCTGTTAGTTCAGTAAGCTGTTCCATGAAGGGCAATGTAGCCATGAGGAAGAGCTTGAGAACTGATTTTACCAAGCTTTTTGTACAATTTGGCAGACTGTAAACCAGCATTCAACAAATTTGAATTTTGGTTAGATTAGAACTTGGTTCTTTATCAATCTAATCATCTACAATGTGTCCCTGAACTAATAGAAGTGTTGTAAGTTAGTTCAAATGTATTCCAATATAAATGCATCATATCTCAACGAAATAAACAACCAGAATACGCACGCGTGACAAATAAAAATGCCCAGAGCAAACTAGGTGCTCACTCATTCATTCACTGATCAAGCTTGGATCTGCCTACCTAACTTTCATGTTTAAGCACACACCACAGTCTGTTCCTAAACTAGGTGGTCACTCATTCATTCACTGATCAACCTTGGATCTGCCTACCTAACTTCCATGTTTAAGCACACACCGCAGCCTGTTCCTAAACTAGGTGGTCACTCATTCATTCACTGATCAACCTTGGATCTGCCTACCTAACTTCCATGTTTAAGCACACACCGCAGCCTGTTCCTAAACTAGGTGGTCACTCATTCATTCACTGATCAAGCTTGGATCTGCCTACCTAACTTCCATGTTTAAGCACACACTGCAGCCTGTTCCTAAACTAGGTGGTCACTCATTCATTCACTGATCAAGCTTGGATCTGCCTACCTAACTTCCATGTTTAAGCACACACCGCAGTCTGTTCCTAAACTAGGTGGTCACTCATTCATTCACTGATCAACCTTGGATCTGCCTACCTAACTTCCATGTTTAAGCACACACTGCAGCCTGTTCCTAAACTAGGTGGTCACTCATTCATTCACTGATCAAGCTTGGATCTGCCTACCTAACTTCCATGTTTAAGCACACACCACAGTCTGTTCCTAAACTAGGTGGTCACTCATTCATTCACTGATCAAGCTTGGATCTGCCTACCTAACTTCCATGTTTAAGCACACACTGCAGCCTGTTCCTAAACTAGGTGGTCACTCATTCATTCACTGATCAAGCTTGGATCTGCCTACCTAACTTCCATGTTTAAGCACACACCACAGTCTGTTCCTACACCATCATGTGGCTATTTGTTTGCATAGTGTCAATAATGGCAAGTAAAAAAAGTGAAATCGAAAACATTACTTACGCGAAGAATTTCTCTACATACATAAGCAATCCACTCCTCTTTGAAAGTGTTGCCCTTTGATGCAGCTAAAAAGTAAACAAACAAATAAATAATAAAATAAAAGCTACAAACAGCATAATTTCTCACTCAAAACGAAAACGTTTCATGTTTGATGTTCTAAAGTTGACGATGTTGCAAAATGCTCACACGACTTGAGGATTACAAGGATGGGACACAATGTAAAAGTTTCCATTGTTAAACCATACTTGATTTCGACAAAGAAATACCCATATCAGCTTTTGAAATATGTGCTAAAGATATAAGGGACACCTCGGGACTGAAACAACCGTCCCTTATATCCAATGTCCCTTATAGCCGAAGTTGAGTCAGACCGAAAGTGTATCTAGACATGTACTTTACTGTACTTTTACCCGTATTTTTATGGATTATTGCTACACATTCAATGCAAACGGTACGTAGGAAGCTCCTTCAATGATGCGAGATCTATGTGACCGCGGAAACTGAGCTGTTCGAAGGCCGAGTTTGCGAAAAATAGAGGTTAAAAATCAATCAATTTTTCTTTGATCATAGGGTCCCTTATATGCGAGGTAATTTACCTGGGTTTCTATTATGCGGGACCTGAAGATATCGTCCCTTATAACCGAAAGTCCCTCATATCCGAGTACCTTATATACGAAGATTTTTATAAGGAAAATATTACGAAAAATCGGGACTGGTGTTGGTGGTCTCTTATAAGTGAGTACCTTATTCCGAGTTTGACAGTAGTAGGTATTGACTGGACAGACCTTAGCTAGTTATCTAGAATAATCCCGTAAGATGAGTCACTGAACCAGCAGAGGTGCAGCACCCCTGTTAGGAACGTACGGCTGTGACAGTACAACAAATGAAGTATCTGGATTCAAGAACAAGCTTTGCCAACAATCACTCATCCATTAACTGATTAGGTCTGGTGAGCTGTTCCTCTCACATCATGCCTACCAGGTTAATTCCACATGTTTTATAACATAACATAACATAATGTAATGTAATGTAAAGTAAAGTAACATCATATCAAAGTATAATATCATATTATGTCATGTCATGTAATATAATGTAATGTAACAAAACGTAACGTAACGTAACGTAACATAACATAATATAATGCAATATGATATCTATGCCTAAAATTTATATTATACTTGCTCTGAAATTTTTAAAACACTTAAAAACACTTATATTACAGACCACTTGTACAACGATATTAAATAATTGTGTCAAGAATACTTCAGCTGAACTTACAAGATTACTAGAGACAATGTAATATCTATTTACACGGTGATTTCAAGGTTCATGGCTGCGCCATGCCTGCCAGATCCGTAATAACCTAATGCTCTTTTATTAAGCCATAATAACTGCAATTAGAATTGGCTAATCGTTACAAAGTATGTGTGTTACGAAAACGTTTGTGGGGCATTCTACTAGATACAAAAAACTGGATTGTGCACTGCCGCGTTACATGAGATGCTTTCCGAATTATTACATTATCTGGAAGGTGAATTGCCCCTGGCCAATTCTGCACAACTACAGTAATTAAATTTATTCACTTGATTTATGACTATTAATTATACAATACTAAACCATCGACTGAATGCCGAAATCTATTATTCATTCTCATAAATGTCCAGCAGTTTCTGATATGATCGTAAAGTGAAAAGTTGCACTTACATTTGACTAGATCTGTAACGGATCCAGCTCCACAGTATTCCATGACCAGCTGAAACATTATTATTCAACTAAAATCAAATTTGTTTTACTTTACAGTCTTACTGTAAGATACCTTTCTTCCAAAACAAACAACCAGTGCAATACTACACAATGTTTCTTGCATTCTAGACGTTGTATACATTGTATTGCATTGTACACATTGTATGCGCTGTGTTACGAATTCACAAAGACAAGACTAAAATAACAAGGATTTATCCAAACAGACCTCTACCCACTGTACTGAACAATTTAGACAAATCCTGGTCGATTCTTTGAAAAGAGCTACAGGAAAAATACTAATGTTTTCATAAAGCTTGCAGTCTTGTTGTCGTACAAGCGTATTATTAGTTTCGTTTAATACATAATACATAGTAATAATAATAGTAATAGTAATAATAATAATAATAATAATAACATGTAATAATAATAATAATAATACATAATACATAATAATAATTAATACATAATACATACCCATAACTGATCATCTTTCGAAGGAGGGCCCTTCTTTACAAAAGCACCGTAGTAAGTAGCTATGTTTCTGTGATGCGAAAACTAAAAATAGAAAAGCGGGTATGAAAAAATGAATGATGAACAGATTTATCATCATTTAGCTTTTACATACGTGGAAATCAGCTTAATATTACAAAAATTCAATGAACACTTTTCTAAAGAAATACGACTGCAATTAGCTAACGGCGTTCTCAGACTTGAGCAATCACGAACAGAGAAAGTCCTCGTAAAATCGTAGTCGCCAAGTGCAGAGAACTATAAAATATGGCTGTACAATGAGATCTTGTTATCTGACAACAATGACAAATGACATAATGCTGTTCTTGGTCATTACAGAAATAATCATTAACCCACTTCTGTCATTAAATAAGCCATAAAAATGATTGAAGTACCTTTTTGAGCACGTTTATTTCTAATTTAATTTCTTCTTCTTCATCCTGCGATTAAAAAAATAAAAAATCTAATAACAGATTTCAATTAAACAAAATTAATAAAAATAAGACACCATATATATCTCATTCTTAGCTTATATCATTATGATACTACTACAGTTGAATACAAGCGCACTTTGTCCTAGCAACATACAATTAAACTCCATCATTCGATACACATAATGCTCCAATATAAACCCGTAAACTTTTATTCCTTTCAAGATGACACGGATTTGCACTTTTTTACATAATGTCACTCTTCAAAACGTAATTTAGCAAAAGCTGTAAAACATAAAGCATTGCAGACATTTATGCCATCGTATGAAAAATTCCATTTCATCAATTGATCCAGAATGTATAAATGGTATCACTTATATAATAATTATGTAACGTTCTTATTATTATACAACACTTCAAGACGATACAGTCTTTAACTTTTCCAAATGCAAACAACAAGATGAAAATGAAAGGAATTTCCTATAGCATTTTCCTGTTACATTTAATCAAAGAAAATAATGAAGTTCTGTTAACTGATTACAAATTTTAAAAATACGTAAACAAAACGTCAGAAATCACGAGAACACAAAACTGTTCATATCTATCTAAATCTTAAACTAAAACTAATTCAAAAGGTTACTCACTTCAGTAACGTTCATTACTTTAATAGCAGCAAGCTGACCGGTTTTGGTGTGACGACCCTACAGAAAAAAAAGAAAGAAGAAAATAAATTTAACAATAATAAAATAATGACTGAGTCTACAACTATTTGAACTTTTGAAACACACGATGTACCACAATCCTGGTACAGATTATGCAAAACAAGGCATCATTGATAAATCTTTAGAGCTGATGTCAACGTAGCACAATCTATTATCTTTCTTTCTACCATTTCCAATAACACATCCTTCTACCCGTCCTGTGTGATCTAACCTTTCTCCCAGTTCTTTTTTGTTCACTCCATTCTTTTTTTATCGGGTTCACATGACAGTGGGTTTATACTAGCCTTTGCTTCTCTAGCCCACTGCAGTACAATTATTCTTTTATGATAATGATAGTGTATGAAACAATTATTTAATACAGTAGATGTAATAATTTCGATGTCACTGCGTGCCTAATGTCATTATTGAATGTGATAATAATAAACTAAAAAAACAAACCGAACTTGTCCAAAATGTGAAACAGCCCGGACATAGCCTGTCTTAACGAAGATATTTCGGATTATAAGCCCACTAGCATGAACACTAGACTACATAATCCCTTGTGATTACGGCAAGTATTAAACCAATCCTAGACTAATAATAAACTTCATAAAGGTATCTCTTAAGTTCTAACCTAACAAAACTATCAAACCTAATGAGGTTATCTCTAAGTTATATCCTAACAAAACTACCACTTGCATATATTGACTTGTCTAATGTCTAGCAATATATTCCAGCCAGCTTAAGAAAACACAAGTTTGGTCTCAGCACTCTAAGCTGCTCAAACTAGGAATGTATGGAATTCAGTACTAAAATACTAAAGTACTAGTCTGAGCATTCAGAACGGTCTCATCAAATGTTTTTCATAAAAATGCAACAATAATGGACTTTGTAACCTAAGTGTATCTTACAATAAGCTATTTCTGCTCAAATGAATACTTAAAAATTCACAACCACGCACGAGACTAGTTACAAAATTACAATTTTAAACAATTAAAAACGAATTTAGAGATTTAACAAGCTTGGGAAAGTTAGCGAGGTTTGTAGAGTTATTGAAGTCTATGCAGAAAAACAGAAAAAAATAAACAAAAATTCTTGGCAATATTAAGATGTGCATTATATGTTGCAGTACTAATATGACAGTTTGAATTGTGTGTATTAGGAGACCAACTAACTGAATGAGTGACTACCTACCAAAAAAACTTGAATAAACCAACCAGCTTGTCAACTAACCTTCAAGGTAGACAGCCAGGCACACAAGTAGTCAGGAAAGCAAGGAAGCAATTAATGCAAATGCATATAACTGGTAAATCAATTGACCATACCCAGCCAGTCAGCAAACCAACCAACCCACAACCAGCTAGCCTGCCAGCCAACCGACAAACCAACTCACTAGCCAGCCACCCAAGCACCCAACCCCAGCCAAGCAAACAGAAAGTAAACAAACAACTACCAGGAACTATAATAATTTAGTCATATCACTGAATTATTTATTTTAATAAAGGCTAAATAAGTCACCAATTAAAAAGGAGATAGTAGCTTCTTGTTAGACCCTGCAAACATCCACCAACAGTGAAATGCTTTTCATTTCACTCAGTTTTACCAAGCTTTTAAAAATGTGTTTATTGTCTGCCAGTGAACTTTCCTCGCGCTAATTTTTTACAAGGACACCCCCCTACACGCACTCGCTGTCTGTTTGCCCTGCAGTATCAATTATAATTCAAGCAAATCAGCTGCTACTAAGCAAACCGCCTCACACGACTACTGTAGCTAATTTGCTGACATCATAACACATTGCAGTATTAGAAGCCGTGTGACCTGAATACGCGGGGAGGATAAACACAGATCAGACGGGATTTCCGCATTATAAAAGCTCGCTGGTGTGTTTGCATTAAATCCAAATCTTTGTTGTGGTGAAAAAGCAGCAGTTCAGAGGTCTTGATTTATAATCACAACCCGAAATGATGAAGATATTTATGTAGTAAAGTTAGACTAACACACTCTTGAAGATTTGTAGAAGAAATATTAAAGGAAAAGAATAGGGGTACCTGAAGTAGGTTTCAGAAAAATCGCCTTAAAAATTATATATTACTTTATAGCAGTTTTATGCGTATATGTTACGAATATATCTAATAAGGTAAATTAGACTACAAAACTGATATATCAATAGTTTGATAAACTCAGTTAAACGAGTTCCATTCATAATACAACTGACAAAAACTACAATTTAAAAAGTTTGATATGACTGAGAAGATAAGGATTACCTTATCTAGTAAAAGTACAGTTTTAATACACAGTAACAAATGCTTAGGATGTTTAAACATGTAGTAAGACACAGCTAAATGAATTCAAATCTTAATTCTTCTAACTAAAAGTGCTTAAAGGACAAGAAAATGGCACCTGAAGTAAGTTTCAGAAAAATCTCCTTAAAAAATTATATTACTTTATAGCAATTTTATGCGTATATCTTACTCGCACTGAAAGGAGTTTTAGTTTGCCTTCATTTTAAATTTCCCGTAGTACTGTTCCGATGTCGCCATTACATGACGTCACTACGCAAACGTAGATCTGGGGAAGAAAAGGCAATGTTAAATTATGTCTCAAAAGACTTTCCGTGCAAATCTATGTTACTTCATCTACTGACTAATTAAACTGAAAAACTTTTGGAAAGAGTCTACAGTTCCCCACGCAATTTAAATACCCTAACCCTCATCCTAACCCTAAACCTAATCTTAACCCTAACCCGTCCTAACCCTAACTCTCACCCAAATCCTAATCCTTATCCTAACGTTAATTTCTTGTGCGTGGAAGATTGCAAAATTAAGCCAAGTTATGTTCCTGTTTGCCTGAATAAATAAATAAACCACGAAACGTCTCTCTCAAAATTCAGAAGTTTGTTTACAACGAATCATTAACGTTATCAACAAACATGTATTAGACAAAAATAAGATCAATTTCATTTATCTGGTGGACAGTCTACAGGTTGCACCCAGGCCATTAACCTTATCATAAACATAGCCATAGACACGATGAACACAAAGCAGCAGCAAAGTACTGTAATTTGGCAATCTGTATGTTTATAATCTTAAAGTAGCTGGAGCTACTTAGCCGCTTTGGCGACCAAAAACTAGGAAGTATTAGGCACGAGTACAGTGCGGACTGTTTGCACAGTGGAAATCATCCCTAGCTGCCCATTGTAAACTGCAACTAGGTTATTTTAGATTGCTCTTTGTAAACGCCACCGCGTAAAAAACTTGATATAATAGTTTCCTCCTGTGATGATTCGATTCGTGAAAATCATTCTGCGTGGGTGGAGAGATCATTGCACAATAGAAATCATTCCTAACTGTCCAATGTAAACTGCAACTAGGTTATTTTAGATTGCTCTTTGTAAACGCCACCGAGTAAAAAAAACTTTATATATTAAATTTCCTCCTGTGGTGATTCAATTCATGAAAATCATTCTGTGTGGGTGGGGAAATCATTCTCCATCATGTCCTAGACAGACATCGATCACAGAAAACGATATATAAACTAGCTTGAAAATAAGATAGTCTTCTTCTAAGATTTCCCATGCTCATGTAACTTCTTTGGTTTTGTGGTTGTTTTTAACTTCTTTTATGATATATAAACTAAACAATTTTGAATGATCTAAAGGCTAAAGTTTACAATTCCCCAAGAAATTAGTTCATAAAGCGGATTAGGATTAGGATAAGGGTTGGAGGTAGGATAAGGATTAGGGATAGGATTGGGCTAGGGTATTTAAATTTTGTGAGGAATTGTAAACTCCTTTTAATCAAAACTCTGACATGCTAATGAAATTTATGACAACTAAAGTTAAAAATCCAAGACATTTTTTGCAATAAACTTATTCATCAAAAGCACCGTATGAAAATAAGCTTTTGTCAACCTAGTGTAGTTAATGCAAAGGTTTTACAAGACGCCTACCACATGCACAATGTTGGGTTTTGTTTGATGGCAACACATAGTTCCTAGTAATAACACTCCCAGAGAACTACAAAACTACAAGACATACAAAGATCCATCAGACAAGAGAGATAGAAGACCCCATCCTTATGACACCTTGAATTTCATATAGACATACAATGGCCAATAATGATTGCCCGTTCATTCGTCAGTAGTCACCCGTCTGATTACTAACCGGAGTTGCTGGATCACTAATTTCAGGAAAACGGTGCTCAATTGAGCAAGCCAGCCTACAACGTTGTCCCACAATTTAATAACTGGGCTCAATAAATGCAGCAATTATGCGATTAAAACCAATAACTTCACGGGAAGTCAATCTGAGCGGCAACCAACATGAAGCGTAGGTTTACTGTTCCAGTGAAATAGTTTTACAAGCAAAACGTCTGAACATCTTCAAAAATTACGCTTGATAAACTTAACATTCGATCGTTCAACTGGTGGTTTTCGACTCTGTGTTGCATTTTGAGATTTCGGCCTATTTTACAATACAATACAATACAATACAATACAATACAATACAGTACAATACAATACAATACAATACAATACAATAAAATAAAATACGCTACAGTAAAGTACAATACAATACAATACAATACAATACAATACAATACAATACAATACAATACAATACAATACAATACAATACAGTGCAATACAACGCAACGCAATACAATGCAGCGTAATAAATTTCAATTATTTCAAATAAAAGCTTGGTTATTAAGTGCCTCTCTAACTGCCTTATTCTAAACGGATACATGAATCTCAAAATCATTAAAATTAATTCACAAACACAAAACTGACATTTCAAGGCGCATAATCTATTAAATGTCAATAATTTCAAATAAAAGCTTAGTTATTTAGGCACACGTGACCACGACAAGGGTACAGTAGACACGGAATTCTTTACAGTCTACAAGCACATGTGCAAATCAGCTGCCCCGCTGCTATACATACACGTACAGGCACAGCCCAGGGGTGTGAGACCTGTGTATATGATCTAGAAGACTACTCTGTCACGTGAAACACGCATTAAAATGTACGTCAGTTAGTCAGCTCATTCACGCATTGAACATGCGGGTAATTTTACAGACGTCAAAAAGCCAGAAGCTATAATTATTGTAAGTGCTTTTTCATGAAATATATGACACACGTGGTGGATTTACCAGCTGACCAATGCATGAGGAGAGTTATCAAGATCGTTGATTTCAATTCCACTTTTCTTTACAATTCTGCACTCTGCAAGTCAGAAGATAACATTCAACCATTGCCTTGATGGTTGTGGCGAGACGGGAACCTTGCTAATTACAAGACTAGCCTCAAAGATAAGACAGTGAGGCTACAGTGGAATCTTAGTCACGTTTGGGTGTACAGTGAGTGGGACGGTATAACAGATTAAACCAGTCAGAAGCATTCATCCATTTGCTGAACAGGAATGATATTGTTTAACTTTCACCACTAAATGACGTGTTAGAAAGAATTTGCTGAACAGGAATGACATTGTTTAACTTTCACCACTAAATGACGTGTTAGAAACTCTTTTTGTATATTTTTTTCTACTTGTGGCCCAACAAAAATTGTAACACCAGGGTTTATTGAATTGCAATAATAACCTTACATTAAAATGCAGTAAGTATTTTGATGTGGTACTCTGCACACATAGCAGTCATTTTAAATACGGGAAACATGTTAACATAGCCCAATGATATGAAAGACAGAAAAAAACAAACAGAGAAAAAACAAACAGATCGTAAACTAACCTTACATTAAAATGCAGTAACTATTTTGATGTGGTACTCTGCAGTTATAGCAGTCATTTTAAATACAGGAAACACGCTAACACAGCCCAATGATATGAAAGAAAGAAAATAGAAAGAGATCGGTAACTAAAGTTTTTCTAATTTCTCAAACGCTCACCCAGAAGCAACGTACCTCCGTGAAATAACCTAATTTCCAAATCTACTCGAAACCGTCTTATGAAAAAAAAGCGAAAAACTTCAAGTGGCGGCAGATGTTTGGTGTTGAAAAATCTGCATAGTTATTTGCACGTGCATGAAGTGATGATGGCTTAGATCTTGTGAGTGCAAGTTCTCCTCAAACAACATTCCTTTAATTCTTGTAAACACGACCGAAATTAAAGCACTTCAAAAATTTCACTGGCAAAACATCCGCTGTCTGAAATGAACTAATTTATCATTTACAAAATTAGATGCCAATCCAAGTACGATAATCAGTAGAAATGAAGATGGGTAAATAAATAACAATAAATAAATAGACAATTAATCATCTCAAGAAACTGATGAAGGTTTTCTTAAGAAAAGGCAAATATTTTAGCAATGTTTTACTGATCTCATAACTAGCAAGGTGATTATTACGTTGCTTTCCAATTACTCATAGAACACGGTTTCACACGGCTGAACACGTCTTTAAATAGGCTTCACAAATCTTCAGGCAGCTTTTCACAGCAATTCTGCCTGTCATAATTTCCCAGTTTCAAAACATAGAAACATATTGTTAAGTTTTTCAATACCATTGCACAGCAGCCACTGAGAAGCAAATTTATCTATAAAAAGAATTGTGGAGCAAAAGAAAACTATTGATGATAAGCAAACGCACGTGGAAACATCTACAGATGTGTGAAATCATATAAAAAGAAGTGTGGAGCAAAAGAAAACTATTAATAATATGCAACCACACATGGAAACAGCTGCAGATGTGTGAAATCACATAAAAAACTCAAAATGTCGAAACAGGCGTGGAACTTTTCAAAGGACTTGTAACTGGAAATGTGAAAAATTGTGTGAAAATGTCTGAAGATAGATGGACGCTATGCAGCAACGAAAATTGTTTGAAAATGTGCAGACTGTACGGCCATATCATAATACGTGAAGACGAAAGAAATTGTGTTAAAATAATTATCTTCATGCAAGGAGCCTGTTTATCACATAAATGTGTTTGAAGATTTGTGGCATCGTGTGAGGATGTCTCCAGACGTGTGGACCCATGTCATCCGTGTCACAGCACCCAAACTCGTCCCAACTTTGTGCAAAAACACTTGGAGGTAGTCAGAAATACTATTACAGTAAGTAAGAGTGTGGTATTGTACATAATAATTTATCCTGCGCAACAGTCGAGCTAAAAAGCTCACGGTTCAATTCTTGGTAGAGCTGGAAAGTTTTTCTGCTAGTGTAAAGTATTTTTTCCAAAGTAAAGAGCTCTGGCACTGCAGCAAAATAACTTCTAACCTACTCAGTTTATAACTAAGAATACAAATCTTTCTTTCTATGCCAGGTTGAGGCTTCTGCATCATCAACGAAGCCAAGACAATAAACAAAAAAAGAAAAGCTGAAGAATGCACAAGGAATTCCAACTTTTCTTTAGCCCATCACAATGTGTGACACGTGGCTTCACTGTTCAGCCCAAGCTAAGCAGCACACATTACAGTATGGCTCAGCATGAAGCCATTCATTACCCAGCTCTCTCTGGAAGCCAGTTTCTCACTGGGAGAGGACCAGCACTTGTAGTATGACTCACACCAACTCCTGTTTGCTGATTACAGAGTTTTCTTCCACAATGACAAGTACTTGAGTGATGAGGAATTCATCACCACGCTAATATGAAGCGGCTTTTTCCAATATAAATATTAGCAGCTCTCGACTTGATGCTTCACCGTTTCAGATATAGGTTTAGTGTTCACTGATAATTACAATGGGGTATGTATAATTGTACATCTATATCAGCAGGAACCTCATCAACTTGCAAAAAATCTGAAGCTTACATTCTGAAAAAAGGTGCTGTATTTGTTTTGTAAAGGTGTTTTTTCATTTTAGTCTTTATGTTTAATAATATAAGCAGTATAGCCTTTGCAACTAGAATGTAGCTCGAATCTTAATAATTATGTTAGTCCATTGTCAAAACTACTTTACCGATTAACATCTGTTTGGCTAAACTAAAGAAACTGGCAATCCAAAAGAAAAAAACAAGGAACAAAAGAGCTCTCTCGACCGGTTTCAAAGTTAGATACACCTTATTTTTCTCCCTCTGCACATTTTTGTACATTATTTCACATATATGACCTCTTAGTTCTTAGAGTATCCTTGTCCAGTAGTTTTGTCCAGCGTGTAACAATGACAAACATAAAAGACAGACGCACTGGACAAACTTTAATGTACATGAAAGAGTCAGCTCTAGGAATCAACAGATGTGATGAAGTTTCATCAAGCATGCACTAGACATAAACCACCTCTCATTAATAAACAAAGTAAAATATCAAGTCACTAACACATTAACTTCACTAAAATTTATTTTTCAAACTTCCACATAAATCATTATTGCATATTAGTGCACACATTGGAGACAAAAAGGTCAAATTCGTGCCAGTTCTACTAAGCTAAGAAACGTAAAAAAGTGTGAATCTCAATAAATGAAGTTTACAGCAAGCGCTATAAGTAAATGAATGAACATGGCAACATACAGGTGGCTTGGTATACCTGCGGCAATTTTTTAACGACTTACGCAGAGGGCAAGAAATTAGTGGATACTAAATCCTACCATCCCAAGGATACCTGAAGTTTGTGGACACGTGAATTATATGTTTCCAGCTGATTCATCGCACTAAAGGCAACATACCTATAGAGCCAATTATATTCGCTTTGAATCACAGCAGACACATTTCCAACTAAATAAAGGACTATATTATATTGTACGTAGGAAATTTGATAGTTCTGTTCTGTCGCTGCAGTTTACCAATCACTTGTACATTTCTACCTTCTCATTTTGCAGAATCTGTCTTACCATCAGCAGTGGTGGAGAGAAATTTTGAAAAAAACTGTAATTCGATTATAATTCGATACCACAATTGATCTTTTGCAACAATTTTTTCAGACGTATTCTCAATAATTGCAGTGAAATGCAGCCTATAAACTGCTTCACAGTTTTCGTCGCTGTCTACCACCTTCTGACCCACAAACAATTTTCCCAGACATGCACCACTGTTTTGTTAACTACTCTATGACTACGTCACTATACGTCAAGTGAACAATGAATTTGAAGCTCCTAGTTTGCAACACAGTACTTCACAATCATACACATTGCGTAGTAAAGTGCAAAAAACGAAAGAAAATGCAAAGATTCAATTTATTTGTGCTAAAACAGTGTCTTACTTCTAGTCAACACATATGTGTTACTCTCGCATTAAATGAATTACTGTTCAAATGCTGATTATATCAATTTATACATAGTTGTAATCAGGATTAATTTAGTTAATCGGTTAATCGCCCACCGCTAATCAGCAACCTACGTATAACAAGTTCTGCACTTGATATTGCATTTTGAAAATTAGCAATCTTAGACAAAGAATTAGCTGACAACGTACCTTGTAAACTTGGCCATAAGTTCCGTTCCCAACAACTTCAATGAGATCAAAAATCCCAGCAGGATCCTGTGCACAAAATAACCAACAATTAAACTGTTAATTTACAAATTAATTGTCAAACATTCAGATAAATTCATCGTTGTTAATTTAACAGACCACAGTTTTAATTTGCACATAGCACTTGCTTATGTGAAAGTTACTTTCAAATTAAGTATTTCACTGCTCGACATATCTAAGTATGTGGTTCTTGATGAAAATCTAGGAGTTAGTGCTGACTCAAGTCTCAAAGACATGATTTGAAAAGTGCTGAAATATTTAATAGACTGAAAACATTTACAAAAAAAACTCAAAGTTTGAAACAAAATCTTATAACTACTCCATAAGAAAGATAGGTTAAATTTGAATCTTTTTTAATTTTTAATCATTATATGATTTATTTTACCATTTTTAACCATTGATTTTATAAAATTTAATCATTCCATAACAAAGATGGATTTTGATGTGATTGAATTTCAACCTTCTTTTATTTTTCAATAGAACTGATACGAAACCGAGGCAAATACACAGTAGCCCTACCCGAGACCAAAACAACAAACATCTAAACACAAATTTCAACATTAGCAAAGCTATATTGTGTTATAAAAACAAATTGATGAAAATTTGGCTTTACTTTCGAAAAAATTCTAACAAATGTTACAATGTTCTGTCACTTCAAAGGGTGGCCAAAAAGTGCAACATAATCAAAAAGGACTGAAACACACTGATGTACACACTTGTTAGGGGCACACAGTTACGGCGACTATTCATAAACCATGTGGTTAGTCTAGTTTGAGCACCTAAGCTATGACACGTACACACATATATACCATTGCTGGAGTCACCTTTTTTATTTTGTCACCTTCAGAACTCACCATCCAGTTTATATGTGAACAAACAAACAGGTCTGATATTAATATCAAATTAATACCAGTGACTAAGTGATTAACATGAAATGACAAACTTTATCGGAGACTGAAAAATACAGAGCTCTAATGCTCTGATACTTAGGAAAAAAACAACATTTAAAACAGCGTAGACAAAAACATAGACAAGCTCGTGCATTATACAACATCTATTAAAATTCTACTACTTTTGAGTCTTACCCGCAAGCTGTTAAGATCAATATCGTCCAGCGAACAATTAACGCTAGAATTTGCCATAATCGCTTATTTTCGAGCAACCAGCGACGTCAGTAAATTGAGAATCACTAAGTATTCAGCTATTCATCATGTCTTTGTTATCTACAAATAACAGTGTATGAAATAACTAACAGTACTTAAACTGAGCGTAAACGACCACTAGTGTTTGTAAGAAATGCTTCGTAAATACTGTCATCCGAAACTGCTGAGCGATATGTTAAAGCTGAATTTAAAAAAGGTAATGTTATAAAACTGAGTTTTTATCACGTACGTTACTAACACACATAATAAAAAACACATATAACTTCCTTAAATTTACTGAGAAAGTATTTTGTTCACTACTTGCTGTGGCATTTAATGGTATGTTTACACTGCAGTGAAGTATTAGCAAAAAGGCAAAAACAAAATATTGCTACATTTGTCATGTAAAAAGCTAACATATCTAAAGCTAGTGATATGCAGGTCTATGTGTCAACCAGGACGATAATGAAAGGCTTACTGACACTGATTCATCTACTAATTTTGATAAGCAACTGTACAAATGCAACCTTTTACACAGCATTCTTATGACTTATCACTTCTAAAGAAAATAAACGTGTTTCTATACAACTTGTTTGCTATCCTAAATAAAAGTCAAGTCATACCAAGGAAACATATTATTTACCGACAAGGTTTCGGGTAAAATAAGAGTACCGGTACACGCCTTGTTCAGTTTTCGCTACCAAAACATGAAACGTTTTCTTCACAAAATCCACTCTCTCTAGTAAAAATCTGTAAAACCAATACTCACGTATAACTTCCGATGGCAATGCAGTAAATAACAAGGTATCATTTCTTTATCACTGGGATTGGTCGGGTTCACTATAATCACATTTTTCCACACTGACTGCACAATTACATAACTATTTCTCCAACATTAGACAGCGGACATGTTTGCTCATTGTATGGACGAAATGAATTATGGGACATGGGTGGCGAGATTACTTCGCCACCTATAGTGAGCAAATTAAAATAAAGTTAATGTTGCCAGCCAGGCCAAATCTCTGATATTTTATCAATCAAAGCCTGCAATTTGAAATCAGTTATCTTCCATAAATAGAAAGGACTATATAATGTAATATTACGTTAAAATTCACAGTCAAGGAATATAAAACACCGATGCGAAATTGAGGAAAACACCAAAAGACTTGCTAAGATTATTCTCATAATTTTACCAATCAACAGCGGTAAAATTCATTCAATCTTGCTGTCCACCAACTAGATCTCAACAGTCTTTTACAGATGGCAAAAAACAGAAAATGCGATACAATTTTCTTTCGCAACCACTTTGCGTTTTTTTTCTGTTTTAGCATGCATCTTCTGTATCCAAGTGAGAATGTTCATTTTACCAGGCAAATGTGTGGCAACTCATATACGGAAAATGTTAATGCAGTCTGAATGTCATTTTTTATGCGATAGCATTATCGATTAGCTGATGACACAAACAACAGGCCTACTCCACTTATCAGGCATGAAAACATACCTTGTCAAATCATGTCAATCACAAAAGGAACACAGTAGTTAGGACCAGTTATGCTGATTGCAAGGAATTCTTTAGACAGGTTATCCTTTGAACTCTCAGGTTAACTAGTATATGCAATGAATTAGCTCATAAAATAATTATTGTAAAAAACCAGCCTGAGACTGTCTAGAATCACCAAGAAAACAACAAAAAAACAAAAATTGTCTTTATCAGATTTATTACCAAATTTAGAAATCTTGCACAAATGTGTTAATTTGTAATTAAGAACCTCGTTGTGGCTCAAGTGTGCTCAACCAGATCTTAAGTACAACTGAGGCATTTGTCACACATGCAGCCATAACAACCCTCATACATTACCCATGACTAGCAAGTTTTAAAAATAACTGCAAATGTTACAGAAAATGTCACGGCAGTGCTGCACGTAAAACTGCAATTTTTGCTATTGCTCATGACACTCCTGTATGCAAAATTTACCATGTTCCAGTTAAAAATGCATTTTATGCATCATGCAATTACTTGATGCAATACACTGTACATAGCCTGATCATACAGGCATACAATACATCACAGAACAAACCGTCTCTCATATGAGAAACATTCTTGAGTATTTACATTATAATATACTGTATGTACAAATATATACAAAAATCATAATTATATATAGTTATATAATTGTAATAAAGTGTTTAACACTTTCACAGAAAATCGCAATTAGTACTAGTTTTAATTTTTTGCAATCAAAACAATCTACCAATAGAGAAATGTCGTTCTTTTTATTGGTTTTGGTTTTCTGGCATAAATCATGTACACTCAAACATGATTCATTTGATCTGCGTCTGACCTAACCAATGACCACAAAAGAGAAATGAATAGTACATCCACACACAAGCTGATTTAAATAAGGATAGGGACCACAACAATGTATGAAACATTGTCATTGTTTGCCTTCTGTATGTCTTCACCATGCTCTAGACAATGGCACATATTCTCTGCCATAGTTACTTAAAACATTGATATCAGCTTGTTGCGTTAATAAGCTATTTTTCTTATGCATGTTCAGCTATTGTGACCACAATGAAATTGACACTCTGCAATGTACACTGACGCAATTCTAACAACACGTTTCAAACTGTCTCTCTGTGATAATGGACAGCTAAGTTACGGAGCACTTTCTCACTGAAACCGGAGACACGTACACCTTAACGGTATTGCTCAGTTCGATGCCCTCTTGTAGATTTTCAGACTGCTTAGTCAAGTCAGTGTCTAAAGGAAGGTATGCGACACACAGTTCCACATGACACGCTTCTGAAAATGCAAAAACCAAAATTTCAGTGGCACATCCCAAAGTAAAAACCCAAAAGTAAATAAACGAAAGACACTTTTTATCACCTGCCCTACATAGCCTGTTGTGTTTGTTAAAGACATTGTGCAGGAAAACTGATGATAATTGTAGAAGACATGCAATACAACAGATAAACTGTCATACATGTGCTTGCAAATCAAAACCGTCCATAAGTCGACATAGTTAAAACTATGTTGTGGTGCTTCAAAGTAGAATGCACCAGAAATTTGGTCTAAAGTTCATTTTTTTGTTTTTTACAAAAACAAATGCTAAATGTATACAACTTTTATATTCTGGCATGAAATTATCAAGAAAATGTTCAAAAATACTAAAAATCTAATTTAATCACTCCAAACCCACTTTTCTGTTTATAAACTAGTACTACAATTATAAAAAAAATTGCATTTCCAAACTCCAATAATATCTCGTGGAAGCACTCATTTTGCTTCAGTTTTTTCCGTTGCCAAGCCCAGGTCTTTGTCAGGAAAAGCCACCTACTGGATTTAAATATAACTTCAATGGGCTTCATGCAAAATCCGTATCACCAACATTTCTGCGGTTGCTTAACGTTTTTTAAAAATGTGACATAAAACATTGGCAAACATTAACAATGATTTTCTCAAGATTGTTTTTTCAGTGAGCAGCCTGCACCTCAACTTCAACGTGGATTACCTCAGCTTAGAAATAACATAGAGCGATGAGCTTGGTATCAAAATGATCCTGATGAAATGGAGATTCAGGAGATGTGAATAACTAGAAAGCTTAATTGCTGACTTGTGGACGATTTTGTTATGCAAACACACATATATTAAGTACCACAGATTATCCAGATTTATTTGTCACCATCTTAAAATACAAGGCAAAATGCCTAGATGGAGACACAGAAAGTTGGAAGGATAGCCTTCTTAAATAAATGAATTTCCTCTAGCACAGCAGACTGCCATTGCTAAAAAATTTGCTTGCAAAAAGACTGAATGGTAATGGCTGATAAACTCTTTTTTGAGTACCAATTTAAAACTTAAAAATTTAAAAATTTATTGAAGTCAGATATTCGCCCATTAGCATGTAGGTCCATTTCCTCAATTAGAAGCCACCATAGCAAAGGAGATAAAGATTTAGAGTCAAAAATAAGGTGAAAAAAATGTCATAAAAATGAAACACTGTCAGAAAAGTGGTACACAAAGCTGAATGTTGTTAAAATGAATCATCTTTAAAAAAAGTTAAGCAAATAACTATTTATTACAAAAATTAAACACATGAAAACCAAAATTATAACACAAGTAACATTTTACAGGTACAGAAATGTTCATTCAAAGGCTTCAGCAATTATTTACCTGTCCAGACTCCATGAGAGAGGCAGATGCAAGTCACCAGTCTATACTGGCCATCTTTTCGCTTCTTGAAGTCAGATATTTTAGGAATCAGAAGATCCACTCTTTGATCAGGATACACAACCTAAACAAAAATCATTTTCTTGACGGTTTTCAATCCTTGTGTTGAAAATATTGAAGGTCTAAAGGCATATATGCAATAATAACCTTAAACGTGTTTCCTGTTTTTTTTAGTAAGAATGGAGGAGAGGGGGAAAAAGAGAGAGAGGCGGGAAAAGGGAGAGAGAGAAAGAGAGAGAGAGAGAGAGACAGAAGGAGAGAGAGAGAGAGAGGAGGAGGGAGAGAGAGAGGGAAGGAGGGACCAAGAGAGAGAAAGAGAGAGAGGGAGGAAGGGAGAGAGAGAGAGAGAGAGAGAGAGAGAGAGAGAGAGAGAGAGAGAGAGAGAGAGAGAGAGAGAGGAAGAGAGAAACAAGGAAAAGAACCAGGTACATAAGCAGAAATGGTACAATTCACTGTATCAGAATTTCTACTTGCCTTTATACGAACACAACGGACATCAACTATATTATCTAACATAATGTCCATGTGTACAGGTAGTGTAAGCCCAGCAGTAAACTTCAGCGGGTTGTCCGACTCTGTACTGGGATGGACGATCCGTGCAGAAGACTGTTTCACATTACTAGATACAGTCAGCATCGATGGTGAGTGTTCAGACATTGCAGATTGCAGCATCGTCCTGACGCCGCCCGTATCGTCAGCATCCAGTTTTGGAAACTCGTCGAACACGGACTGAATGAAGCCGTCGGGACTCACATCGAGGTCGAACAACGCTCTGTAACAGGTAGACACATATCAAACTACTACAGCCTTTAATCTTTTGTTCTGGATCAAAAATGGTGATCGATGTATTTGATTACTAAAGTAATTTGCATTTTGAGTAAAGAACGTTTTCATTTTTCACACAAAAAATTACAAGTAGGATTGAGATAGTTAGGCTTTTTAACTAATCGTTCAAACGTCATTAACCGTTTAACCGTTCCTGATGACGTCGTTCATTCATTCCTTGCATAAGTAAGCGGTGCGGTTCAAATCTAGCATGCACCAGCGAGAATGTCCAACATGGCGGCATCCTCGTAACATACTCGAGTGAAAAGGTTTTTGCAATTTACCATTTAGATGCTTCTTAGGCAACCCGATTAATTGAAACAATGTTGTAAATAGTACAATTTTATGTAAGCAGGGCATTGCTAACTGTATATTTCAACTCCGAAAAGATACAAGGTTTCATTAATACGTAGAAAACTTGGCTGAGTGACAGTTAAACGTCTCAGCCTCAGCGCTGGCATAAACGGTTAACCGTCTCAGCCTTAGCGCTGGCATAAACGGTTAACCGTCTCAGCCTTAGCGCTGGCATAAACGGTTAACCGTCTCAGCCTTAGCGTTGGCATAAACGGTTAACCGTCTCAGCCTTAGCGTTGGCATAAACGGTTAACCGTCTCAGCCTTAGCGTTGGCATAAACGGTTAACCGTCTCAGCCTTAGTGTTGGCATAAACGGTTAACCGTCTCAGCCTTAGTGTTGGCATAAACGGTTAACCGTCTCAGCCTTAGTGTTGGCATAAACGGTTAACCGTCTCAGCCTTAGCGTTGGCATAAATAACCGTCCTCAGCCTTGGGTGTTGGCACAAACGGTTAACCGTCTCAGCCTTAGTGTTGGCATAAACGGTTAACCGTCTCAGCCTTAGTGTTAACATAAACGGTTAACCGTCTCAGCCTCAGCGTTAACATAAACGGTTAACCGTCTCAGCCTCAGCATTGGCACAAACTGTTAACCGTCTCAGCCTCAGCATTGGCACAAACTGTTAACCGTCTCAGCCTCAGCGTTGGCACAAACGGTTAACCGTCTCAGCCTTAGTGTTGGCATAAACGGTTAACCGTCTCAGCCTTAGTGTTGGCATAAACGATTAACCATCTCAGCCTTAATTACAAGTAGAACAAATTGATAACATTTATACAATGGTATTTTGCTTCCAGAAATTATAATTTAGCTGCATATGCAAATTTTAGTCACAGCTTCAAACGGTTTTGAGTTGAACTTCATATACAAACTAATATGATAATTCCATCCTCGCAGTCATACACATTATGTAATCAGTCCTAATTCTACTGCTTCCACAATCCGTGCTCTACTTAAATTATTTTTATCTCCCTCTTGTCCCACATCCTAATATTTTCATTTACTCTCAAAGACCAAGTATTTAATCTCAGACGCTATACTTACAAATTGAATAGCTGCAGCAGGATCAAAATCTAGCTCATCATAACAATATCTCAGATAAGACAATAAACTGGATGGTGCAGCTCAATGGTAGCATGCCCAATTCCCACCCAGGAGGTCGCAGGTTCAACTCCTGATTGAGTCATACCAAATACTTGAAAAAATAGTACCGCTGGTTCATCGACTAAGTACGTGTGTTTATTGAAGTAACACGTGGGTAATAATAATTAGAAGCGCTATGGAAATAACTGTTGAGTTACTTAAGATGTTATCACCGGATTATGCTCTAAACAGAAACATTTATTATTACACTGAAATAGAGGCATGTCTTAGCCACCAATCATTGAAATGAACTAGAAATTACCTTTGCAAACTTTTCATCTTGTCCAAGTAGTTCTGACACAACATGACTTTACTGATGTGTCGCTGCGTCGTTTGCAAGCCGACAAGAAGTTGAACAGAAAGACTCCAACCCCACATGCATTTGACGATGCTCAGCTCAGCATGCGTCAGATTCAAGAAGATGTGCTCTAACTGACATGTCAAATCAAGTATCTATGGAGAAAAATCACTGGCAAATAGGTACACAAGTAAATATTCTACAGAAAATATGAGTGACTGCAACCTTGTTATAAGAAACAAAACACATAAGATGGATTAAATCTAATCATTACATTTTTAAAACCAAATTTAACAGAAAGGAAGAAAATGTGAAAAAGTTAAAGTTGGATTTGAACCAGCCATCTTTAGATCACAAGTCAAATGCTAGAGCTATTAAACTGCATAGGCCATTGCGATCATAGCAGGTCTTAAATCAATCCTAAAACTTGCCAACAAACACAAACATTTTACGTCTTAATATGCTCGGGCTGGAACAACAAAAACTAAATTACATTTTAACACAAAATATACACAACATACGAACTAGCAACACTCGTGTTTATTGCACAGATGAGTGAAAAATTTTAACAAACTACACAGAGAATACAGGTCAGACATACATTAGTCGACAGCAACTTACAAGGACAAAAACCCTGCTGTTGCAGTAGTTTTAATTAAGAAAGTTCACATAGGTAGTTGTCGACTTACAACCACAATACCCCCTGGCGGATTGATCACAAGACGAAACAGATGCAAATAGATCCAAAAATGGTGCGCCACTACAGCAAGACGTTGTGTGTGTATGTGCACTAAGTATGGCAGTATTTGTTTAAAGAAATAGAGAGAAATATGACTTATAAATTGGTTGTGTATAATTAATTAAATTGCAGTCGGATCGTACAATCGAACAGTCATCAGTCACATGTTTTGAAAGTGGACGGCTACCTGTAGTGCATAAACCGTGACACTAACCTCAGTAAGACCAAGTAATGAAACTGAAACTATGAGTGGTTAAAAGATGTCTGGCACAACGTATGACATGCACGAATCATGAAGACTGTGCTTGCACAACAATCCTCGAACCCGACACATCACTAGTTATTTGGCTGTTATACAATTTTTTAATTAAAAAGTTAAAAGTTAAAATCATGCCAAATGTTTCGACTGCCTGCTGCTGTCATCATCAGTGGTAAATTTCCAAACATACAAACTTTTTATATAGGCACAGCCTATTATGCACTAATTAAGTTAGTTAACAGAAGCCAAATAGACAAATTTTAGAGTTAAGGGGTTCAATATTCAAAAACCCTCCTCCACAAAAAACAAGTGACTTTAAAATTTCATTCTAGAAAACATTCTTATGTTTTATAAAAAGAAAAATCAAACCAGACGACTTAATGGCTCCTACCTTGTGCAATATTAAACCCAGCACCACATACATTCTAAAAATCATAAACATTAGACATAGACAAACGTGTTTTACCTTTTCAGCTAAGAAGGTTGCCACGGAATTCTCTTGCAAGCCAAACTCGACCCTCAGTACGCCGTTAGCACCTAGCAGGGCTTTGTGTAAGTACAACAAGCATTGAATGTAAAAGGAAAGACATTGAGCACGTGCAGACAACTCGGGTTCAACCTTCATTATACACTGAAGATCCCTGAGAAAAACAAAAGAAAATTCATATACAGTGGAACCTCGACTTCTTACGAGAACCCTATTATACGAAAAATTTGGAATAAGAAACAGGCTTCGAAGAAATTTCGTCCCATTTAACATATTCGAGGTACGAAAACGAAAATCGAAAGTGCCGCTCGACAGCGGTCCTCCTAGAATGCATTTCGTAGCATCACGTGAACGCTTTGTTGTGCGCAACACCTGAACGCTTTGTTGTGCGCAACACCTGAACGCTTTGTTGTGCGCAACACGCGAACGCTTTGTTGTGCGCAACACGCGAACGCTTTGTTGTGCGCAACACGCGAAGGCTTTGTTGTGCGCAACACGCGAACGCTTTGTTGTGCGCAACACGCGAAGGCTTTGTTGTGCGCAACACGCGAACGCTTTGTTGTGCGCAACACGCGAACGCTTTGTTGTGCGCAACACGCGAACGCTTTGTTGTGCGCAACACGCGAACGCTTTGTTGTGCGCAACACGCGAACGCTTTGTTGTGCGCAACACGCGAACGCTTTGTTGTGCGCAACACGTGAACGCTTCGAAAGGTAAAGTGTCATTATTGTAACATTATTATTTTTCATTGATTTTATTACTTTCTCATTGTTTTTTTACATTTATGTAAATGATTATGCTGTCATTAACGAACATATTTCTTTCGGGTGGGTACAATATTTACACTTTATATGACTGTTTTCGGGGAGGGGGGCTGTAATGAATTACGCCATCTATAGGGTAAATCTTGTATCATAATACGAAAATTCTAAGATACGAAAGCCCCTCCAAAATGAGTTAATTTCACATCTCAAGGTATCACAGCATTAATCTTCTAATTATGACTGTTTTGAATAAGCCTTTTCATAGTTTCGTTGTGCACACGCGCAGTTGCTGTAGGTCAAAGGTTAAGTCTACCACAGCAACACATCTTAACTACAACCGTAACGTGACATGTGTGTAAAGCAAAACCGTTGACGCTTATGGTTCAGTGCTTCAGTTGTTTTACGTGGAGTTTACTTAATTATGCATTAGTCTGTACGTACAGTGATTTACTATCAGGATTTTGCTTGCAAACAAGAAAAAATGAACTAGGTAAGGTTCCAGCTAGCTGTTAAAACTGATATTATTACAATAGCATGAGCTGCGAGGCGTAGTCAATTGTACACAAATGCGTTGTCTGGTACACTTAACCTTTGACCTCTTCACGATCATCATCAATCGTTGTGAAAGGCTTATTGTTTTGAAATAAAATTCTAAACAGCTATTATTTTAGAGAAAAAACTCAAACGAGGCATTTTTCTTTTTTAAACAAATAATTTACTTGCAAAGCTTTTCCTTATTACCGCACACAGGCAGAGAATGAAATGTGATGGAGTAACGTGACCTTATTTTTCTGTCATTTGGTTTTGTATTGCACGACGTGTATGTTCACAATTTAGTATCTCTCTTGTTTCCTTTTCAGAATGTTGATTTTTGCAATTTTTACACATTGTATTTTTTATTGTATGAACATGACCGATCAAAACGCTGCAGATGTTTGCGACTGAAGAAAAACCTTGTCTTTGCTTAAATGTGTGTTGGATGTTATGTTCATATTAAGAAGTTGTTTTTCCAATCTCCAATACTTTACTTGAAGCAAGCATGGATTAATCTCTATAGTATTGCAATAATCACACTGTACTTGCTCTCAACGACATTATAGCAATACAACACAGTTTTACTTACTCCAGGGATGAGAATAACAAATTGCAAAAAACTCCGAAACAGGCCGGGGGTTTAGGGGATGTGTAGGCCCCTGTGGGGGTTCAAGGGGGGAGAAGCCCCCTTGGAGCTAGCAACAAATTGCAATTTTGTGACCATAGAGAGCCTCTAAGTGGACTTAAAATATCAGTTACCTTGTTTCATGCATAATTTAAAATACCCAACTATCAAGGATACATGATACCTAATTGTCTCAAAAATGTCTAAGTACTGGCCGCTCCTATGCAAAAGTATATAAAAACTGTCTGCAATTGACTCATATAACTCCGCACAATTGATTCTATATTTTTATACATAGAGATATACACGTGGTTACACTGATGTATATGATGAAAACAAAGTGACGGCCTGCCAACTAGCGGTCAGCTTGTGAAATAATTTACAGGGTCCGTAAAAATTTTCTCAACGAATTTACGCGATTTACAAAAGTGGCACCACTGTTCTTCCAAAAACTCTGAATTCCGTGTATCCAAGGAAAATTCTCATGCTATTTATTTAGTTCAATAGAAAAATCCGCTTAGTATAGAAAAGTTAATAATATTTCAATTAGTAATTTTCACCTGAGCGAAAGTCGAAGTAAAGATAAGCGAGTTTTCTGGTCCATATTATCAATGTCGGCTAAACGCTTTTCCACATTGGCAAAAAAGGCAAAAGCATCGGCCATCTTTGTTTCCACTACGTCAACTTTCAATGTTCTGTGCTGAGATAATTGCTGCAAACAGATACACGTTTTTTTGAAAACAATTCCTATAGCTAAAACCTGTTAACCCATTTGCTCACAATGCAAAGCAAGAATTTGAAAAGGCAAATTAATCAACAATGACATTTAACATGGTTTAGCTTAAAAAAACTAAATGTTTAAGCCTGTATTCACCTTGTATTTTAAGATCTCACGAGAAAGAAATGTAAAAAGTATAAAACAGTATGTACCAGTCTATATACACGACCACAGTTGCAAATAAACAGATTGACAATATCTAACCGAAATACAAAATTTTTTCATAAATATCATTAGTTTGGTAATCTCAGTTAAATGGGTTGAGTTTCATTCATAATACAACTGACAAAAACTACAATTTAAAAAGTTTGATAGGACTGAGAAGATAATTACCTCATCTAGTAAAAGTACAGTTTTAATAGACAGTAGCCAAATGCTTAGACTGTTTAAACATGTAGTAAGACACAGCTAAATGAATTCAAATCTTAATTCTGGTAAGCAAAAAGTGCTTAAAGGACAAGAAAAAGGTACCTGAAGTAAGTTTCAGAAAAATCGCCTTAAAAAAATTATAGAACTTTATAGCAATTTTATGCGTATGTCTTACTCGCACTGAAAGGAATTTTAGTTTGTTTTCATTTTAAATCTCCCGCAACACTGTTCCGAAGTCACCATTACATGACGTCATGTACCAAACGTAAACCAAGGGAAGAAAAGGCAATGTTAAATTATGTCTCAAAAGACTTTCTTTGCAAATCTATTTTACTCAGATTTTCACTTACCTGCTAGAAAGACTTATGTAACTAGAAAAGAAAATTATTAATTATTTAAAATGTTTTCACCAATTGGTAAAATGTCGCTGACTCATCCTCCAGGGTGCACCACTCACTAACCAAAAAACGTTTTTTTAATCTTATTGACAAGATACAGTAATTTTAATTTTTTTTTAAATCTTGTGCGCTACGAATGCCCTGATTATTTTTTCAAACTTTACAAAATGTTATCTAAACTTGTTTCAAATGACCTGTCGTGAAAATGGCTGCGTCTAACGGTCATCGCGGGAGTTTAAATTTACATGTTTTATACAGCGTTACTGCCGATTGAAGTCCTGCGTGCAAAAAGCCAGTATGTAAGCGATATAACATTTCAAAACGAATTTTTCAAGCTTTATGTTTCTGAAGGGTTTTCTTGTGCTTTAAATCAAATCCATATGAATAATACTGTAAAAACTTGTAGTATAATTTTACTTACACGAATCTCTGGTATGAGTTCCGGAAAGCTATCACGTAAGTAGGAGTAATGACTGATGGTAAAATCATGAAACAATGGTATCATTGTTGCACAGTGTTGCGCAGCATTGAATACCAAAACCAGTGTGCTAATATCTAAACAATGCGTAAACGAAAATAACAGTACAAAAATGCCTTTGCTTTTTATCACATGTATCACTAAATGGCAGAATATACTATATAATCCCAAGTGCTAAATTCAAGATGCACTGTGCCCAATGTACCTTGGTTATTCATGTTCATATACTGTATGGATAAAATGTCATTATGTAGGTGCCTGAGTGGCAAGGATTTTACTGAAATTGAATTTACAAACCGAAACCGAAACTCATGAAACATAGAAAACCGATACGGAAACAAAACCGAACCGAAACATTTTTGCAAAACCAATTACTATCAGAACTGAAAAAAAAAGAAAATTTTAAAATAAGTAAAATATTTTGTTTCTTGTTTGTTTGGTTTTATTTACTGTGATGCAAAATTATTGATAAAAAATTCTAATACAAAAAGTACGAGGAAGTTTTATAGTGTTGAACCTCAATTTTGATAGAGTGGCTTACCTTAGAAAATGTGTTATAATGTTTTTTGATTTAAGTATCATTAATGATTGATGTTTAAAGATCATAATGCTTCATTGAAAGTAAATCAAATTTTATTTCGTAGATATTTTGTTGCCTATATTTCATAAAATATAAAACTAAACGCAATTTTGCTCAAGTAAATTCAAACGTGGTTTGATATTTCGGTTGATTGGGTCTGGAGACCCTAAAACTTTACAGTCATCAGCACTGAAGATACGCCACATTGCCAATAAAAGTACATTGCAAATTGTTACATAAACAAAATTTTCTCTTTATGCGTACTAATTTAGCCATAATTTTTCAGCGATTTTTGACAACTGGGAAAAAAGAAAAAGTAAATTGGATGAATACTAGTAAACCTCAGAAAAATGCAATCAAAAATTATCCGAAATTTTGGCTACCAAA
This sequence comes from Tubiluchus corallicola, assembly GCA_030141605.1. NCBI lineage: Eukaryota > Metazoa > Priapulida > Priapulimorpha > Priapulimorphida > Tubiluchidae > Tubiluchus > Tubiluchus corallicola. Next base: position 48,958 of record JAQGDQ010000785.1, read on the forward strand.
TTTAATGAAACAGAAAGTGCAATTATCGGTAAATTGAAACAAAATTCAACATCCCTGCTAGGTGGCCCACTCTGTAAAACCTCTACCTTTTATTCTAAAGTATAGCAGTGGATACAAACTAGTATTAATGTTTCGTGTCACACCATAAAAATACCAGTAGTTTAAATTCGAATCTTCTTGAATTACATTTCTGGTGAAATATCTTTGACTCTTATTAGCTAAATTCTCGCACGCTTTGCTTTCAACAAATCAGGTTTTGTCTCGGCTCTGACTCTGACTCTGACATGTACACTAGTTTGGGAAGGTTATAAAGGGAAGGTCAACGCATGCTGTCCTTTGAGTTGCATTGGTTACTAAGATAAGGAGAGGTGGTTTGTCTTCGTGTCAATGCTCTCTTCTGACCAAGCTTAGAGTTTTCCTGCTACCACCTGAGGGGAGTTAGGTAGAGTTCTTCTTGGTTCATGTCTGTGTCATGCTTTTTGTTCTAATTAACCTAGCTATATTTCTTTCAACTAAATTTAACAAACAATAATAGCCAACAGTGTTATTCAATTCAACTGTGCTTTATTCTCGTTATGTAGAAATCATTATTACGCTGCCCTGGCCCCACTTCTGCAGGCCCAAACCATCACCAGATGGCGTGGTTCCCCTAGCAGTTCAATATATTATGCAGTAAAAAATAAAAATGCGAATTATATAAGGATACACGCAGGATCGTCCATATCAGGTTCTGTAGAATCAAAGTACGGATGACTAGCAAGTAACTCCGGAATTAACGGCAGGGTAAGACTTGCATGAGCTTTACCAACGTTCTTCAAGCACCTAGAAATGTGAGATTATTTTTACATGGTTAATTTAACTATTTCTTGCCGATGTGGCTGTGTGTTATGCTAATACAGTAACATCTATTCTGACTGTTTGCAGCTTTGAGCAAAAGGTCATCACATTTCCGCATTTAGGACTAAATAATTTGAACAATTACACAGCAAAAATTAATGATTCTTTCAAAATCACTTTTCAAGTTGTTATTGAGTTACTCTGATTTAAATTTAATTTTATTGAGTTACTCTGATTTAAATTTAATTTTACTGAGTTACTCTGATTTAAATTTAATTTTATGGAGTTACTACAATTTAAATTTAATTTTATTGAGTTACTCTGATTTAAATTTAATTTTATTGAGTTACTCTGATTTAAATTTAATTTTATTGAGTTAGTCTGATTTAAATTTAATTTTATTGAGTTACTCTGAATTTAGACACACACAGAAAACTATGGATCAGAACCAAATAGCATCAATAGGTCTGCATTTGACACAATAGAAAGGTGTTTATTTTACTACAGAAGCATAAGCAGAATGAACTAGACCTACACAGACGTGCACAGGCTTAACAACATCCATTAATGGGAGCAGACTAACAGGCATGCAATCACTGCACCATATAATTATACTGAAGGTAAGTCAGTTAGTAGAATGCTACAAGATTAGCACCTAGATGGCAGCACCTTACTACAATGTACATATAACAACTTCCACGCATTCAGTTGAATAGAAATAAATTCATTAGACTCGCTACGAATTTTGAAATGCTCTACAGTGAAATGTGTTACAAGGTGTTGACCATTCACCTTCACAGATTTTTAGCTTTAGACATTTATTGCGAAAAGTCATGTGTAAGAATTACATACTTCCATACTGATATACGATCCTGAGGATATCTCGTTAGATTAGCAAGGAGCTGGTGAATACACATCCTTATGCATTCCGTTGTACTTAAAGTAGAAGCACCCAGTAATTCATGAATACCTTCCCGTATCTCATATGAACTGTCCTACAAAAATAAAAATCAGATTGTTTATTGTTTTTAAAATGCTGTTTATTATCTTTATCATATTTTCTTCAGATTTGGGAACAAATTACCATATATACTTATGTACAAGTCGATGTGCATTTTGAGACCGAAAATTGCACCATTTTATATGTTACCTGTGTACACGTCGACCATAAAATATTAAGATTTTCCAGAGTAAATGATGTCAATAATTCCTTCCCATTTGAAGAAAAAATAATTTACTAAAATTAATAGCTCTGCGTATTTGTGTTTTATATACGCGTGTATGCGTATTGGTTAATTTATAAGCCCAAACTTAGAAAAGCCCTGGAAATCGTGCAGAAATTCACATTGTTTCAAAAAGAATGCCCAGCCTCCGCACGCATACGTGGCTAAAAACCAGCAAAGGGTGAGCTCGAAAACTAAATTTAATAAATTTAAGCAATGATTAGTGAATGGACAGATGACCACAGGGTTCAACATTCTTTCTGGTCGTTCTTATTCGTACAGTAATTCTGGTTATTTCTCCTTTTAATGTAAACGTACAGTGCAGTGCACCACGTAGTCCAATGTCTTGTCTTAACTATTTAGTTTTAATAATGAACTATGTTCTGGTCCCATCACAACTGCGTGCATTAAGCAGGTATGCCACTGAGTGCTCAATTCTAATTTGCCCTGTGCCGAAGCTCGTAAAAAAATACATCATAAAGATCTTCCGCCCTCTGCAGCCGTGCTGCTACTAAGCACAAAACATTGGTTAGTTTTCATTATTGCAAAATGTAAAAGAACTGAGATACGTTCCAGAGGCAAAAATCACTGCTGCTTAAATCATATAAATTAAAAGTTTTATGGGTTTTGCTCAAGTTTCTATTGATTAATTTCTTTCTGTTTGCTTGAAACCACCTATATGTTTTACTAACCTAGCTAGCAGTTTCTCTTTCATTAACATTTAAGTCTAGGCAGCGGTTAAACAATAAACACTGCAGCAGAGTCAAAGCCAAGTGCTGGGCGACCTTGGGAATTTTATCTAGTCTGGTTACTATAGCAACAGGTTGCACGCAAAATTCCTTGTTTCCAGGTCTAACTTGATACAAATGACTAGCGTTTAGTGGTCAGTCTTGAAGCAAAAAAACGTACATTTGTATAATAATTGCACTGCTTACTTTACTAGTGCATTTTTAGAACAATACGTTCTGTTTTAATGTATTAAATTAGTTAGAAAAGCTGCTGATAAATCAAAAATTTGATTCGAGCAAAGTAAAAAATTGTTGTTAAAATGAAACAGTGCGTTACTAAGTGAAAAAAGGTGTAGAATAATCAGCGTCCTTAAAATGAAACGTCGCTAAACAGGGAGTCATTAAGCGAGGATTTACTGTACTAGATCTACAAACCTGCAACACGGCTAGGACTAGATCTACAAACCTGCAACACGGCTAGAACAGTCTCTAACTGATCTTCACGCAACACAATGTGAGCCACCAACTTGAGTAGACAGTTAATCAAGCAGGCGTACAGATTCTACTGTACTAGATCTACAAACCTGCAACACGGCTAGGACTAGATCTACAAACCTGCAACACGGCTAGCACAGTCTCTAACTGATCTTCACGCAACACAATGTGAGCCACCAACTTGAGTAGACAGTTAATGGCAAGCAAGCGTACAGATTCTATTTCATCATTGAACATGTCGACGAGGAAATCCAGACTTTTCACGGCAAAATCAGCGTGAACGTGCGCAAGCTCACACATAGACATCACAGCTGCACTACGAGCTTCTACAAGTGTAAAAAAGTATCAATATAATTTCCGTAAACAATGACAACAAATAACAACAAACTGCATCCCCTTAAAGGCCCATATGTCTAGCATTTTTCTCGTTGTCAAAATAAAAATGCCCATAAAAAACATTAATCGCAGCGAGAGGCGATATTGCACTTTTAAACGCTCACGAAAACAGCTAACACTGTAGCAAGAAAAAAGCTTTTGCACTGGAAGTAGATGCCTCTAAATTTATAGCAGAAACTTGAAGCAATAAGGCTAACCTTGCATGCGCTTTGCTGCACGCAACCACAAGTTGAAGATTACTGATATTACCTGTCCTACAAGCACAAGTATGGCAGCATAAGCGATATTTTCGCGAATTTCTGAAGATTTTAATAGAAATCCCTGAAATTCTTTAAAAAAATTATAACTATTTAGGTAATTAAACTATTTAGTATATTTTTCCTACCGACTCTAATGTTTTCGCAATCGGCAGATGTACACAAAGAAAAATAGAAACACAAAAGGTGCAAAATCCGATAAATATTTTTGCCAGAACAAGATGCATCAAAATGACTGGATCCCGTACATCTCTGGTATATTTTAGTATATATCTCAATTCCACTGCTTTCTTTGCAACATCCTGCATTATTGGGCAATAATTTCATCACTTGCAGCTGCTCATACTTTTACTGTTTTAACATTTGTTAACTTGTTTGAAGTATTTTCATCAATTTAAAAATTTAACATAATTTTAACTACTCCACTACCTAAGAATTCGTCTTCGAGGCCGTGTACAAAAGCACCACAAGCACCGGTGTTTATCACCGTTACACTTTCGGCACTGAGTAACTCCATGGGAGCATCGGAAGCCCACTTGTTACCGGTGGCCCACTCGCCCTTCTCAAAGTGCTTCTTTTGTCTTTCGTGTGCTCCAGCTTTCCTCTAAAACATGATTCATTGTTACAAAAAGAAATAAGAATTATACAAAAGTAATAGTACATCCCAATAACATATACGAGATTATAAGGTTGTTGTATCATTATTGTCAATTTCAGTCACTGGGCTTCCTTAGTATGTAAAAACTACATGACAATACTGTATTGTTATTGTCAATTTCAGTCACTGGGCTTCCTTAGTATGTAAAAACTACATGACAATAATGTATTGTTATTGTCAATTTCAGTCACTGGGCTTCCTTAGTATGTAACAACTGCATGACAATACTGTATTGTTATTGTCAATTTCAGTCACTGGGCTTCCTTAGTATGTAAAAACTGCATGACAATACTGTATTGTTATTGTCAATTTCGGTCACTGGGTTTCCTTAGTATGTAAAAACTGCATGACAATACTGTATTGTTATTGTCAATTTCAGTCACTGGGCTTCCTTAGTATGTAAAAACTGCATGACAATACTGTATTGTTATTGTCCATTTCAGTCACTGGGTTACCATAGTGTCTAAACACTGCATGACAATAAGGTATCGTCATTACCTCGGACAGTTAAAGTTTGTTGTACTTTCAAAGTTAAGCACAGCTCAGCGAATCCAACTAAAACAGGCAATAGCGCCTTTTTGAAATATTAGCATGGCCGCCAAGTAGGAGCTGTACCGTGAAAAGGATGATCATGAACTGCAGCGTTATATCAGTGTGATGTAGAGCTTATTCTCGTGGCATTACATCAGCATCTTATAGCAATCTTCGCTTAAGCAAACATGTTTGATGTGCAAGGAAGATGCCTACTATAGTTTGTGGCAAGCGATAGCTATGTTCGGTTGCCGTTAATTAACTTTCCAAGCTAATTTTTCAAATATTAGAAATAATTGCTAACTTTTATATGCAAGAAAATGTATATTTTGGACAGTAAATTAAAATGAGATTGAGTGTAATCAGTCGTCCGATTTTCTTATAACTGTTAAAAATGGAATGACATTGAAAATTGCACCACAAACAAACACTTACCCTCATATTAGACATGAGTTTCTTATCCAAAGTTTGTTCCAGAAATTTGCTGCTAACTTGATGCATTGAACCCAACAATCTAGCAGCTTCAGCTCTAACTTTCATGCTGGTGTCGTTTAACATAAAACAAATCTTTGCAAAACCGTCATCAACTAGCCGAATGGATTCTTTATCAGGTGCTTCAACCATCCTGCAAACATGACTTAAGCATAATGTCAACCATCCTGCAAACACGACTTAAGCATAATGTCAACCATCCTGCAAACGTGACTTAAGCATAATGTCAACCATCCTGCAAACACGACTTAAGCATAATGTCAACCATCCTGCAAACACGACTTAAGCATAATGTCAACCATCCTGCAAACATGACTTAAGCATAATGTCAACCATCCTGCAAACACGACTTAAGCATAATGTCAACCATCCTGCAAACGTGACTTAAGCATAATGTCAACCATCCTGCAAACACGACTTAAGCATAATGTCAACCATCCTGCAAACACGACTTAAGCATAATGTCAACCATCCTGCAAACACGACTTAAGCATAATGTAATAAGTAATTACTGTATTCTACAAGAAAAAGTCATTTTAATTAACAACAGGGAAACTTAGAGTTGAGAAATAGGAAAGATGCTAAAGTGCCCAACATTTCATTTTTGGAATGAAGTTTGGAATTTAAGAGATCTTATTCATCTATGTAGAGAGTTTATAAAAAAGACCCACAGAACTTCTTCTAAAGGTCTTGCGAAACACCAAACCAAACATTTTTAAGTTGGCTCATAAAAATTTCAGCAATCATTTTAAAAACTGAGTAAGTGGTTTTAAATATCACCAACAGGAGTAACAATAAGTGACCAATGAACGAGCCTATAATGACCACTGACAAGCAGATGACCGGAATGGCACTGGACACCTAAAGAACGCGGATTTTCGTTTTCCGTTTCTCCCAGTGACCTTAATTCGATAAATAAACCATCACTAAAAAATAGGTCAAGATTTTCAACTTGACACGTGCATTGTTGCAAATGATAAAACTAGTAATAATATATGCGAAAAAAACTCAACGGAATATCTTAAAGTTTGTGAGGTCAATTTTTTGCAATTTAGATTAGATTAGATATTGTTACCCTAAACCTCTACACAGGTGTCTCTTTTCTGTAATAAAGATGAGCTATTTTTAACAATCAGTTTTAACACCTTTCAGGATAGGTTTGCGTCATCTTCCAGAAAAGTTTCATGGCAGCGAGTCTAACGCCCTCGTAGCTGTCGGACAGGGAGCGGCCGGCTTGTTCGTAAGCGTTCGTGTGTAGTTCAATTCCCCGATCATGTAGGTTGAGCTAAAAGTAAGAATGCATAGTTAAAAACTGTACCATGAAATACGAGATAAGTGGGCAAATTCATCAGTCAGTCAGTGGCGGCTCGTGTGCAGGCACTGTGAAACTGCAGCACCCCCTATTTTTACCCGATATTAAAAAGCCAAAAAGTTAATTTGCCAACTAAATCTGTCTTGTCTTCGTATCACAGTGATTATATTTTTAGCAAGATGCAATGCACACAGTAAAATGTACATTCAATACTCGGTGATAGACATACTGGATGTAGAGGGTTGTGGCAAAACTGGAACCTATCTCATCAACGATAATACTCTAGAACAGAGACATTGCCGATTACTAAGCTAATGCAGTAGGTGCAGTGTATTAGACTCATGGTAATGTAGAATCAATCACCTAACTGTCTAAAAATGTCTAATATGGGCTGCTCCTAGGCAAAAAAACTGTCGACAATTGACTCAAATAAATAGCTTGGCATAATTGACTCTAAACCACTTCCACACGTTGATTAAACCACTAAATGCGCCGATATACAAGCGGCACAAGAGACGATACATGTTGTTTGGATGTAAGCAAAGTGATGGCCTGGCAACTAGCGATCAGCTTGCGAAATAATGGACGGTGTCATAGCATAGAGGACTTTTTAACGGTCCAGATTTTGTCTGATTCTTCCAATATCCATAAAAGCGAGGTCCGGCAGACCGAGATACGAGTGTATTGATGTGGTTTTGATAAAGAGACACAATTTGGTACACAATTTCTCAAAACTTATTTTTCTACGTCTATTTAATAGTTAAATGCTCGAATACTATGTGGAGGGATTCAAATTTCGAATTCTACACATACCAACGCTTGAAATGCACTGCTTCTGACCCTGGGATCCTGATCTTCAGTCAGTTCACCTAGCAACGTGTGCACGGTAGAAAACTGCTCTTGCGAACTGTGTGCGGAAACCAAGTCTGCAATGAGTTCGATGCAGCGAATCCGAACTAGATGATCGTTCACTGTAAGATACTAAATACATAATCCACATATTAGAAAATACAACCACATGAATTAGAGTTACCAGTGGTGACTATCAAGCAATTATAATTTTTAACTCTTTCGCTACTTTGCACTAGTCTTCGGATAGACTTGAATGGCTTAAAGCAAAATCGAACCCAATCTTAAACTGTAGGTCAAACAACCTAAAATATTGAAAGGAAACCTGCTTTTTTACAAAAATGACTTACATGGAAGAATTACCACCAGACAAATACAATTTTGCATTCGCACCACTAGTTCTTCGCTATTACATGCATTCCGCCATTCACTAGTAAGACGGGCACTAACGCCTGCATTGCGGAAATGCATTGTAGAAAAACAGGTGCTGTACCTCTCGGTTCAAATGTGTTCATTTCTGACATACTGCACACGTCGACAACTCATGCGTGAGCACAGAGGTAAATTTGAAGTTTGAATCTTTACCTTAAAACTTGCCTAGTTTTAGTACAACACACTGAATCTCTTACAGTACCACTGTACTTCACAAACACGTGCAACACGCTAGTGAAACATTTTTGATGTTGAAATTTATGTTAGTTTGTGATGTCATTAAATTGGGCTAGTGCGCTGTTAACTGAGCTTTAATCTATTATTTAATTATCAGAAATGTTTTGCAGTATTAACTGTATTAAATGTGTAGTTTTTGCACTTGAAAATGGGGTAGTTGTGATGATCGGTTATACCATCCATCATTGTCGCAACACCTATTTTGATATATCTTTCATATGTTGTTGTGTGTGCATAAATAATGATCTAATTACTTTATTGATTTATTGCGCTGTTTATTTAAATTTACATTACATTGTGTGTTTTTGTAAGATTTTGACAGTAGATGGCTCTGGCCGCTTATTTCTCTGCTTACCTGTAATTAGGTTACCTGAAAATTCGAATACCAAATGGCTTCAACCTGTTTTGGGATCTTACTACAGAGTTTGTGTTTTACACTAGTTATGTTCTGACTGTCAAAGTTACAGGGTGGTGGAGTTTTGCTGGTTAGTCCACATCCTGAGGTTATTTTATATGGCTGAACACCAAGTTTGGTGTGAACCTGTCTTTAATGGTACTCGTATGCAGTGAGATGATTTGGCACAAAGACAATGGTTTTGTCTACTTTTGTTTATTCATTGTTTGCTGTGATGACACTGTCTTGACATTCCAAGAAGCAAGTGTTTGGTAACCATATTTCCACCTGCAGAATAGGACTCAAATTCTCGCCCAATAGTAGTGGAAAACCAGTCGAGAACCAGTTCTACCTGGACCAATGGTCTGTCTGTTAGTCTGAACTGAAGGTTCTGTTTGTCACCCTGCAAAAAGGACGATATCTGGCTTTATTACTGGGAGTCTGAGGCAACCAGGCAAGAGTTCAATCCCGAGGCAACCAGGTACGAGTTCAACCGCTGAATTGCTGGAGCAGTTTTAAAGCGTGGTCCATGCAGAGGCTGGGTTGATGACCACTGGTAAAGAACTGCTGGCGAGGACGTGGCTGACTGCTGGAGATGAAAAGCTGATGTGGTATGGTTGGAGACTCAAGAGCGTGGTTGATAGATCCGGAAGCCTGATGAGAGACAGAAGCGTAGCCGGCCAACGTTACTTTTGGGGGAATTAGGTATTGTTCGAAATTGTTATCAATTTAATTTGCTATTGTTGTTTTACTGATTAAATTCTAAATCTAAATATTAGCTTTTAGTTCCGTTTTCGTTCTGATAAAATAATTTGCACGTGCACACAAGTGTTTCACCAGTGACACGGATTCACGTAGCCTACACAAATGAATGATTATCCTGTAGATTTAGCATATAAAAGTGACAGAAACGCTCGAGAACCCTGAACACAGTACTCTGATTTCTTAACGTCCTGACTTAGTTATTACACGGCGTCACAGTAGTATATGAAAAATGATTCTGTCTTCATTTAAGCTTAGTTGTACCTCTAGTGCATTAGCTATAATATCAATACATTTCTTCATCACAATTAAGTATTTCCTATTATATCCACCCAGTTGCAAAAATTTGGGAAAAAAAGCCCTGATAAAGCAACTGACACGTTTGGTTGAATGCCACTTCAAGAATAAAGCTTGAGGTCTACAGTACTGTGACTGACTACAGCAAAAACAAACCAACTTTAAAGGTGCTACAAATTTGCACATTTAAGCAGTGAAGCACTGGAATTAGATCACAGTAAATCACGAAAATGTATTCAGAAAAAAATAAAATTAGATCTTAGCAAATTATGGAAATACATTCAGTAAAAAATAAAGTTAAAACTCAGTAAAATATGAATGCACATTCAGTAAAAACTAATAACTATCAATTTAGAGTTAAAACTACCCACCTTCTTTGCTACTTCCATAAGAGTTTTGTGCAGTTTAGCATCATTTGGTGAATGGTTACCAATAAGTAACAAAGTCTGTACAATTTGAGCCAAAACTTTCTCAGAATCTAAAAACAAGAAATTATTTGATTAATAAAAATTATTATCGTATATATTAATTCTACTGGTATATATATATATATATATATATATACCATATATATATATATATGTATATATATATATATATATAAGATTCAAGGCTACAGCTCGGACGACGGAACCATTTGCGGCGATCTATACATCAAACGAAAAGTGTCGATCTAGTGTCTGGAAGGAACGGGGACGAAAACCTCCAAAAATGGCCATTTTTCGGCCGTTTTTTTGCAAAACTTATACGTCTGACATCTCAAGAACGGGAATGGGCCAAGGCGGCCATGGATAGATAGCCCGTTCAGCGGTGGGTGTAGTAGGCATATTTAGAATTTGCGAGACGGCCACGGCGTCCCATAACGGGCGTTTTCCCGGACCCAACTCGCGAATTTTTCGAAATTTTGATCAAACAGCCTGCAGAAAAAACGTTCTAGCGACGCCTGGTGGGACTCTCGGAAGGAGATACACGGCTCTTTAGAAAGAGGAAGAACAGGGCTACACGATGATGTGGGCTATATGTTAGGACAGGTCCATTATTATTATTTTGTTATTTCCTATGTACAAGATATTGAGCAATTCGCTTAAAAAATAACATCACTCCACAATAGTGCGATATGTGATCAGCTGATAAAGAAGACCAGCTCATAGTGCAATGTGTACTGCTATAATTTTACTGCTACAGAAGTACCAAAAGAGGATACATAAGCAAAAACTGAAGAGATACCTGGCAACAAAGTAAGCGGGTAGAGCAAAGAAAGCAAGAACTATTTAATTGAGAAAAACAGTCAAGCAAGCTAGAGTAGATTAGATTAGATTAGATTTATTGACTAACAATTACAAATACACAGAGAAAGAACTTAACAAGGAGAAAATTAGTCCAGCAAGAACAATAGTCAAATTGATCATGTAACAATTAAAATAACTTCAAACAATCAGATACAAAACTAATGACTAGCTTAGTATCCTGGTGAGTGAAAATATTTAGTAGAGATGTTAATATCGTTAAAAACAGTCTTGTTTCTGGCATATGCAGTTTTTTCAATAGCACGTGCTCTTCATCTTGAACTGCACCGTTAGCACAGAGTGCACAGTCACATACGAGCGTATGTCTCGGCCTATGCCTCCATCTTCCAGTTTCTATGAGTCTATGAGCGGATAACGTGCAATGAGTCCATCAAATTCTATCCTCTTCTGACAAACCCAGAGTAGACTTTGAATACAATGGAAGAGACTTAAGTGAAGGATTCGTTGTTCTATAAGTTACCAAGCGGCTTCTTTCAGATATGCGAACACGCTCTGAACGGTTCACCTTGTCTGGATGCTGTGGATGAAAACTTCTAACTACACTCCATTGTCACACAAGCAAGAACACGTTATATTTACATGATTGTCAGAATGGAAGATTTAAAGTGACTGCGTCATCAATCAATCGGGTGGAATGATTCAGTTTCAAAAATAAGTTCAACAATATGGACATTTTTACACAGCAGACATATTTTTACTCTTCTTGTTATTCCCACCATCCATCTCAACATCCTCATCTCCACCACACCCATTTTCTTCTCTTCGGTCTTCTTTAGAGAAGCTGCTTCCAGCCCATAGATTAGAGCGGGTCTGACTACTTCTCACCGACTCATTCATAGCAGGTTTTGGCGCAGTTTTACAGGCGAATGCCCTTCCTGACCCTAACCCTCCCTATTTATCCGGGCTTGGGACCGGTATTAAGTTAGGCTGGCTTCCGCCCCCCCCCCCCAGTGGCTAGGTTTAACAAGAAGCGATAAAATTAGAAATAATAATATCAGAGGAACAGTAAAAGTAGTGGAAGCCTCGCAAGATTGCGATGGTATGGACACCTGAAAAGAAGAGTCGGTGAAGATCATGTGGAAAGGGAAGACATAAATGAAGAGAAGGTAAACAAGAGGAAGGCGTGGAGAAGACTCATTCACAACGGCGACCCCACGTAGGGAAAAGCTGGGAAGAAGAAGAAGAAGAAGACATATTTTTACTCTGTCATTTAAGTGAGTCAAAAAATCATCTGAAATTTAAAATAAACTGATAATTTTTCTTCCGTAATTAGCTCGTGATCTCCGCATGACTATTATAAAGTGATTAGTTTACATACCTTCTTGTTTAAGACACGAAATCAAATCACCAACAATCCAGTTGCTGTCAAAGTTTGGAGCGTGAACAAGAGTTCCTATTAGAGAGACAACTTGCACACGAACATGTGATTCTTTCTCCTTGTAGAAATGGTCTAACAGCTGCCTAAATTAAGAAAACAATTCAGGTCATTTTGAAGCACAAGAAGACACTCTTAATAAACAAACCTTAAAAAATTTGTCGTGAAATTTTATATCACTACATGCTGTGCTATTGCATATCAGGGCTGTGGATTCCTAGAGTCGGAGTCGGCAGTGAATCTACTGCTAAAGGAGTCGGATTTGTTAAAACTTAGAGTTTTGAAGTTGGAGTCAGGACTCGGAAGTACACTTTTTGTTAGAGGATTCGGTGTTAGAGTCGGTAAAAACAGACAAAACCTCAAAATCCAGTTACTTTTAACTTTTAACACATAATGTCCCTTTAGGAATGCTTTCATATTGGTTTTGTATGCAGGGAGACTGTTTTTCGAACATAAGAAGTAACTATGAAATGCTACTGTAGCTAAATATTAGGAGTAACATAAACTATTACTTAAAGGCAGGAGTCGGAATTGGAGTCAGGAGTTAGTGCTTCTAAGATTTTAGAAGTCGGAGTTGGATTTAAAATTTCATGAGCCGGCGGAGTCAGTTGGAGCCAGCGTTAGGAGTTTAATGTACTGACTCCACAACCCTGCTGCATACAGGGCTTGCATAAGCAGTAACGCTGTATAAAACTTGTAAATTTAAACTCCCACGATCATTGCTGGGCGCACCCATTTTGACGGCAGGTCATGGGAAACAAGTTTAGATAACATTACATAAAGTGCGAAAAAATAATCAAAGCATTCGCAACATTTTTACTTCAACTAAACATAACTTTAAATTACTTTATATTATCAGTAATATCAAGAAAGAGGTTTTTGTTTTGGTGAATCTTTGGTACTCAGATGACAAAATTATTTTCAATTATTAAAATTTAATTACATAAATCTTTCAAATACTTAACCGCAAGTTAAGTAACATAACTGCTAAGTAACGTAACTTTGTGTAGAAAGTTTTTTTTGTGATGTACTCTAATATTCCCTTTTCTTCCCCATAAATCTGCAGGAAAAACATTTAATTCTGATCTACTTTGCATTTATTATAAAAAAACTTTTTCCAAGCTTATACGCATGCTATGTGTACTCTGCCAATGCACAGATGTCTCAAATTCTTGTATCTAACTGTTAATTTCTAACAGAATGAGCTGAATACAAGCACGATCAGGTTTACTTATGCACTAAAAGACTACCCAACGTTCGCTTACCTTAATAACGTTTCTGGATCAGTTATTTCACTGAATGTCTGATTACGTCGAAAGCGCATCAGTTGCTCCATAGCCTGCTGGGAGTTGGCGACACTTTGCAAATCAAGACCGGCTGGCAGTGGTAAAGCCTTCTTCCGAAGTCGCAGTTTTTTGAGCGGGGGTTGTGCAGCATCAGCAGCAGAGCTCGTGGTAGGTTCCTCCTGATTAAATGAGGCATAAAAATGAAAGTACAGGCTTCCTACTGATTTTTTTAAAAACTTAAATCTTTTTAAAGGTGAAATGTTTCAATGACAGCTATATAATAGTCTATTAATCAACTTTGCTGCACTTTTCTATATACTCTGTCGCAATGCAGACTGGAATGCACTCAAGACTGGACCTACTCAGTGTGTTTGCGGCAGCAGGGCCGGTTTTAAGCCAATGTGACAGATTCGTTCAAATTAAGCCCTGCGCCAAGAAGGGCCGGCAAACATGCTCGAGCTGAAGACTCTATGATGAATTAATCAGTGTTCAGTGTGCACGAAGTTTCTTAGTTCTCCTCGTGTATCTATATTTCAATTTTTTGCTGATCATTAGTTTATTGTTTTGTAATTTTAATTTATCTTCTGCATTTAGAATGTACATGAAGAAACAATATGTATCTTGACATGTAACGCAACATTAAATATTTCATAAAGGTTTTCAATTTCTAGTATGTATCACTGTCACTAATGGTAGAACCTCAAGCCTTCAGCACTTTTTGGCTGGGATTAGCGTACTACAGAAAGCAAGTGGCGGCTCACAGGTAAAATCAGTAGGGGTGCTGCTTCAGAGAATTACATTTAGAAACGTTGTTGGCATCCAGTCTTGGAAGACAATGGAGAGAGTCAGTTATTGATCACATTGAAGGAGCTACAGCGCCGACTGTGGCTGAGCAGTGTTTCCAGGGCGCACGCCTGGGCAAGGTGTATGGAGATCCTGAGTTGCCCAGACAACAGGAGCCCCCTCTCTTCCTCCCTGGTGTAGTCCGGAGCGATACGTTTGGCACCAGGTTGGCTGCAGAAGCTGCCGGAGTCAGTGAGCATGCTGTACTGGTCCGCCTTCGGGGCTCCACTCCTGATTTGGAAGGTTTATTCCTCTACACATGGCTGTTGGGTCACTTGACCTCCTCCACCCTCTAACCGTTGGCTGCATGTGCAGCTCCTCCGCCTAGTGTCGAGATACAGTGTGGGGATCCCGCAAGCCTACAGCACCTGGTATTCCTAGACGGTAACCTATCCAAGTACTAACCAGGTTCTACGTTGCTTAACTTCGGTGATCAGACGAGAACCGGTGTTTTCAACGTGATTTGGCCTTAGAAACATTAACTCACCTCTAAACAGCAAACAGGAAAAACAAAACAACACGTTTTTATTTCACAGCCGCAAAGCCAACTTTTTCATTGGTACCATTCAGAATTATAGCTACAAATGTACTTCTTGTTGTTGCCCATTCCTAGCTGAGATATTTGAGTATTAATGGGCAGGATAAAATATCAATCTTTGGCTTTTGTAAGGTAGAGGGCCCCACCAACAATTTTCTAATGGAGCCCTGCACTTCCTAGCACCGGCCCTGTGCGGTAGTGACCGGTGCCTAGCTAATCATTGAGGATGTCCTTCTAAAATCAGCCAATGAATAACAGGCAGATATGCATACGGACAACATGAATACAGCTGAGGAAAAAAATGAGATGATGAAAAAGAGGATTAAAAGAATAATAAAAATAAGTTTATAAAGAAGAGGAGAATTCAGAACTACATTGCTGAGGACCACTACGAAGTTTAATAAAAACACACATGAATTTAGCACTTTCTCGGCATTTAGAACACATAACTTTATTATTTTTCAACAGAAGTAAACTTACATTTGGGCATACTCTAAAAAGGCACTGTTACCGAACAGTAGATAATAAAATAGATACAGCGCCATAAGTCACTTTATTCAAAATAGCTCAGTTTCAACTAGAATTTCATCTTATTGCCAATTTACACTTTAAGACATTAAAAAGAAAAATTTGCATACTTGGATCACTTGCGTATACTCCGCTACAGCTCTTTTCTTCAACAGTGCTGCCATCTTTCACGCACAAGTTAGTACTGGTCTTGTTAAAGCTGCTTCAAATACCAACTTTATATAGAATTTCCTAAAAATCACAAAATAATGTTCTTAAGTTAATTTTAAACTACAACATATTTCAAATAGATAAGATAGCTATTTATATTTATAAGATAAATATAAGATAGTCTTAAATTTTGCTTTTATAAATCGATTATGGACCACACTCAAACAGTATAACATTTGTTAACAGTGATCAAGTAGTCATGTGCACATTTGATCGTAGTATCCATTCTGCTATGCTTTCGACATGAACAATGGCCGTTTATAAATTCTGTTTTTCGTCCAGCTTCTTCTTTGTGGAATTCTTTACAGCAGTACTCTACAGTATTCTTTACAGAATTTCCAGCAGCTACTCACCAAAGTTGAACCAAGCATATCAAGAACCGAGCTTCATTTAAAGTCTATAATCATGCGGATCAGCTTAAGCAGTGTGAGTCAGAAGGATTGGTGGCATCCTGGTGTGGTGACTATGCCAGGTATGCGACCAATCATGACTCTTTGATTAATCTGCAGTCAGAACCACAGACTGACAAAGAAACCAAGAAGCCAAAGAAAGAAAGAGGGTTAGATGTGTAAACATGTATAAATTGCAAAGATAAATTTTATATGCGTATTTTTCGCAAATTAAATGAAAATCTCAGTATTTTTTTTTGCCAGTGTTTTGTAAAGATGGTCTTGGAATAAAGGGCTGAAATGTAAACATTTTAACCATATCTACATGTTTTACAGGGCCGTTTGATCACCTCTGGATACCTAAGTTTTTGTTCCTACCACTGCAGTCGCTTTTAGATTACAAACTACTGCTCGTTTTAACATTTATACAAGGACACTGTGTGCGTATATATTGTAGTAATAGCACACATGTAATAGTACTAAATACTGTTTAGGTAGGTGCTATAAGAAAGTAGGATTTTACATGCTAAGTGGCATTGTACGAGAACTTTTTACTCATAACAGACATGCCTTTAATTTGTTTTGTCTTGTGTTACTCATGCAAATTAGTATAAAATACTGCACAAATCATGACACGCATGGGACTTAATGTGTCCCACCCATTTTTAGAACCACTGTGCACAAATAATGATGTACTCTGGAAGCAACAAACTCAATTCAAAACTTACACGACACGATGATGGCAATTGATGGTAACAATTTCACGGCACATTGGAAACAGGCAGGCAATTTTAGTACACTGCTTAGGAACAGAAGGGCAACGTTTCACACCTACAGTTAGTTACACCCCGGAGCAAGTAGACAATAATTACGATCAAGCTAAATGTCAAGCTAAGCAAAATGTCTTCTTAAAAATGTTACATTTTGAGGGAAGAATTTTTACAGGAATTAACTCCAGCACAGCTTGTAATAAATTACTCACCTTGTACACCCTCTAAGCAACTTTCACTGCTGCCACTAAGCAACTCTCACTGCTGCCACTAAGCAACTCACACTGCTGCCCCGCAGTTCAGTTGATTTGCTTGAACTTCTTGTCAAGTCCAACAATTGAAAAATGCTACTCGGCTGAAATAAGAAGGAAAACTGAAACAAAATTTGCACTAATTCCACTCTCGGATGTTTCTTCATTAGTAACTTTGGAGGCCAAATAACTTTTTCTATGGTTCGTGTTTTATACAAACTGCTATTTTTGCCATTGCAAAGTATGAGCAACATTCGTTGCATAAAGTTCAAACACATCATTTATGAAACAAAGCATGGAATTAGATATTTTCTGGTTTTTGTTTAGACTTTAGAGTGTACAAATATATATATCTGCTTAAACTTTCATCATATAGGCAACTAGAGAGAGAATTCTAACTGGTAGAATTTAGTAATTTGAAAGTTTTGTAATCATGGGCATTCAAAACCATTGCGAAATAAAAGACTGCAAAAAAATGGACGAACAACTTACAAAAATGAAATTCTTGTAAATCCATTTTGTAAAACAATACTCTTAAATTCCTAAATAGCCATTCCGTAGTCTGTAGCATTTTACAGAGTTCTGTCACTATCAGTAACCCGTTATTGCTATGCTTGTGGAACAATTTCTATTGCCTGTTAGAATCAATAGTAATTTTTCCCAAACTACTTAAAGGATTTAAAAAATGACTTGGCACCCAACCAATAAAGGGGGCTGAAGATCATGGAGGACTTTATTAAAAAACTACAAATTTTTAAAATGACACATGGGCAGGACTTGTCAGCTCTACCTTGACAAGTAGAAAAACCCACAAGAAACAGCCTTTTTCAGGACAGACATAGTGCGTAGACGGAGTATGTGGCTCTTAACCTGTATTTTTAGTTTCATTACATAATTTATGATTATTATGAGTTGCAGCTACGGGAATTTGTGTTATATTATGTAATAATTACAGGCCGACAAATCTGTATTTCATGTATGTTAAGTTGTTAGCTGGTCAACTTGCAACAAAAAATAAATTGCTTTCAATATTAAAAATATGTATCAGAATAGTGGTAGAGATGACGATGATAACAAAAATAACACTAGAATAATGGTGGTGATAATGAGTATCACATACGTTTGTGATAATAACAGTGATGATGAGTGTTATAGGCCTACAATATAACTTTAAATAATAAAATAAAATTTAATATTTTTTTAGAAACTACAGCATCACGAACGACAGCTGAAGCTTCAAACTAATTATAATTATAGGTAGGGCACAGGCCTTAAATAGAATATTTCTAGATCTAAAATGTCATTATAGTGCTGGGTCATTTTGCAAATTCTTTGCCACTAGTCGTTGTTTTTCTTCAAAAGACTTCCTGAATTTTTTGTTTCTCCTTCACTGTATAGTCATACCCAAGCTGACATATAAAAGGAAATTATTTTAGACGACTACAATTATTTATCACTGATTTTATTTATTACTGTAGTATTATTAGATTATAAAATAAAGGCTGTTTTCTTTATTTCGTAAATGCGGTTAAGGTAAAAGTGTGTCACGTGCCTTTTAAGTTAGGCCCTGATAATGCGTAAACTAATACGAAATTCATCACGTGACTCCACACAAGCATGATGGTGATACGAACTGTATACAGTCGACTCTCGTTAAACCGGACCCCGTTAGCCCGGATATCGGATAAGACGGACGTCATCCGTGGTAAAGGAAACTGACCGATTTGCGTCCGAGCCCAAGCGCTAAACACAACACGGCCTACCAACTGTACAATAATTTCTTTATCCTCACAGGTTAACTATTTTAAAGTAATATACAGTATAGTATATAGTGCAATGTATATACGCCTTATTAAGGTGATTATTCCTGTATAATATAGACCATATATAGGCATATCGGATAAATACGACAATCGGCTAAACCGGACCACCCACCCCCCAATTAGTCCGGTTTAACGAGGGTTGACTGTAGTAATTATTTGTAATTATACACTAAATATATGACTAAATTATCACGAGATTATCGGAAACATTCACTGATGACGTGAGAATAATAGAATAGTGACTTACGAGCCTAGAAACGAGTAATAACTTAGAAAAAAGTAGGAGGTGCGAAAGTGTAATAGTGCCTTTCAGTTATTGTTACACATTTATTTATAATATTAATTAGTAGTCTATATATACGACAAGCACACATGGAGTTAAGTGATTCAAAACAGTGATACCTAACCAGATAATTTCACCTCATGTTAGATACTGTTTCACAAAATTTCTTAGAACCATACAAAGAAAAGAGCCCTTGAAATCTTCCACAGATGAGACAGGCCTCATTTAATGAAATTTTCATGAAAATGTAAACAAGCTTGTACTCTAAGAACTTTATTTTTTTGTAATTAGTAATTTATTTATTCGGAAATACATTTATACAATTAGCGCAAACAGAATACAGAATAATTTATTTGTCTCAACATAGTCAACATAGCATTAACAAATGATGTGACAGCTAAGAGAGACAAGGAAAAAATTGGCAGTTAATAATTAATGATTATGATATAACATCATGCATAATATATATTATATTATTAATAATAATTGATGGCAAGAACCAGAAGTAAAAATTTGTTAGGTGCTTGCACCACTTATAATGTAATTTAATTGTATAGTATAATAACTATAATCTATACTCCGAAATAGCAAGAGTAGCCGCCTACGTTTCACGGGACATACGAGGGGGTTTCGGGAAGTTTATCAAACAGTACTTTCACAATCTATCACCTTTAACTATCTTCCAATAAACAAAAGATTCCATCAATTCCCACTGTTCCAGTTCTCGCTTTCACTAATAGTTACATTAAGTAATATGAAAAACTAACGAGTTTACAAAGAAATTACTAAGAAACATCACAATCAGTCCCAGATTTTCGTGAAATAACTTACCTGGAAATCGCTGCACGCGAATGGCAATACAGTGAACCTTCTTTTTTGTAGTTTTCCGACTTTATTTTACTCGAAAAGCTTGCGCAGTTTGATGTTATTAGTTTAATTTAGGTGAGTTTATTTATTCCAAATGTTAGTTCACATAAAAATAACGTAAATTACAATGGGTAAGACAAATTATCAGCTCAGACCAAAAGTAAAACTTGTGAGATCTGATCTCAGTTTTGTTTGGTCCTTTTCTTTCTTTCGACTTCAGATAATAAAATGTCGTGTGCACCAAAAAAGTAAAATGGATTGGCTTGCCATAAAAGCAGTATTAAAAATAATGTTTTAATAGAAATGATAATTACAATATTGGTAAAATGGTAAGATAATAATAATAATTGTAATAAGAATAACAACAACAATAAGAATGACAGCAGCAAGAACCATAAAAAATTATATGTAATAGTAATTATTTCTCTATCTTGAGAAAAATACTGGTTACCATTCAATAGTTTGTAATGCTTTAAGATAGGAACATAAAGCTTATTAGCCTTTATCAGCAATTCGCTATTGAATATCACAAAAAAGCACAGGCAACCTACGACCTGCAAACTTATAGTGATAAGGCGATATACCTTTATAGGCTTATCAAACAGCTTTTGTTATCCTACCTGGCCTCTTTCTAGTATCTCATTTTAAAAACAATACATTGCAAGTTTCTTTGCATTATAACCTCCTCATTATGATTTGCATCTATGAATTTGTCTCTCTGATCCAATGAGAGATCCTCTTGAAATGATTATAGCTTTCGTGTGCGATGACTTAAAACATTGTTCATATGTACTATTCTGGAACTTTAAGAAGCAGTATGGCGCAAATCTGTCATGTTGCTTATGCTGCAGCAAAGCTGAAGAAAACCGCAGTTTAAACTCCAGCCAAACTAATCTGAGCCAAAAATTAAAGGATTTTTGGGACTTGCTCTAACCTATCTTGTAGCAAGTTTGGTGATTAACTTCATCAATTTTGGTTTTATTGCGTGGACGCTCCTACAGGCACGACTAAATTCATGCATTGATTGACTAGCGTTGACTTGGGTGTCTCTCCACTAGCAATGAGCATCGAACATAGAGTTCGAATCAAATGCCAACATTAGAATTCGAACAATTTTTTTTATTTTAATTACCTTCATACCTAAAATTATGGATTCGTATAATTCACCACTTTAACTACATATTTTTTTATTAAAATGTTTGAAACAGCATCCAATCAGTACAATTCCTATGCACAATTTTTAAACAAATTATTGACGTTTTTACTGTCAAACACAATCAAATGATATGCTGGCTTTGCGAGACCTGCTTTTTATTTATGATTCAAAAATTCATTCGAAAACCTTTAAACCTGAATTTGCACTCGATTTAGATTCAAAATATTGAAATTTGGTTTCATTCCTGTTCGAAAGTCAGAAATTTGATTCAATTAGAATGCAGTGTCTGATAAAGAATGCTCACCCCTAATATCCACGTGTACATCCAAATTACTCACGTTTTAGCTTCAGCTCAAATTACCGACTACAGACATTGAAATAGGTGCAACAGACACACTGCAATTTCTACATTCACTCTCTGTAAATTTCACGCATCAGCTTTAACAATAATGTAAACATCAAGCCAACCTTTCACACACTTACCTATCCGTTTCTACTTCGAGTGACTGTGTAGTCAAATTAATTTACTTACGTGCTTTATTTTTATGCTAAATTCTGTTGCAAATAACTATTGGTATTAAATTTTTTTGAAAGATTTCTGTCACGGCACAATCTGCTATTCATGTAATCCACATTATGGTGTTCATGCTTTAATTTGTGTTTTAGTTATGATTTCCTTATCAATGGTAAACTTGCTTAGTTTCACACCTCAACACTTCACAGCAAGAGCAAGATAGCAACCAAGACATTTGTCCACGTTTAACACAAATATTAACAAAATACAAAAGAAATTCCATCTTAAATTTATTAATTAGAGACATACAATAATCAATTAATCCTCTGCTGTCTTTTTCGTTCCTCTCAATCTTCCGGTTCTTCGAGCAGCAATAAGACCAACCTGTGTGAAGAAAAGTCATTATGACCAAAAGTAGCAAAAAAGAAAGTTAACATCAAGTGTTATAAACCATCAATGACCAGTAAGTAGTTTAAACATGGAGTAATTCTGTTGAGGAGGGTTTTGGCACCAATGGTGAGTTCAGAGTTTAACCATAAGACTAAGACTAAACATGACTTCAAAACATTCATGTAATCCATTATTAGACACGATGGTGCTACTACATTTCTTGCTTTACATGGGCTTCCACTATTATCTCTGCATCACATTGCTATTACTTGAACTAGATTAGAAAAGTGCAGTTGCTACTGACACACACATGGTAGAAACAATGTGATTCGTTTGGGACAAGTTGGTAGAAACATTCACTTTTGAATGCAAACCAGACTTGAGAGTTCCCTGTTCACCTGGAGTTCTGGAAAAGCAATAGAACCTCCGCCATTGGGACGTGAGGCAAAGCATGGGCATGCGCACAGCTGACATTTGGACAACACAGCAGAAAAGACTGTCCTATTTCCTGAGAAATAAGTTTTATATCTTTTTTTTAATCATGACTTGTCGCTAAGGCAGTGCTTGTATTATGGTTTAACTAAACTATCTACAAAACAGATAAGACACGAGTCACTACTATTATGATAAACCACTCTTGGTCAGTTGGCCTATTATTATTTAATTTGCAGAATGCATTTGTAACATCATTTTTATTCGTAAGTAGTATCAATTTAATACAGCTGAGCAAAGAAGCGAATCGAAGAACTGAATTCCACGCAGCACAAGACAAAACACAATTCTTCAGTTTAGCCACCTAGAATTAAAAAACAGGGCAAAACCGTCAACTCCTCCTGCAAATGTAATGTGCAGGGCGTTTCTGCCATGCCCAATTTGATGAAGTTGGTAAAAGCTATTACTGAAACATGTTTGGGATTACACCGCACATGAAACAAGCATAGCGAAAGCACGACAGTTGTTGTAATTCAATGTGCTATTCAAGATCAATTAATTGAAAAAACTATAAAATACACTATTGTAAGCTTCACCTACGGCAGGTTTGCTCGCTTACCTTACGACCGTGAGAAGCATCTCTTCTCACTGTTGAAGCTTTACCAATGTGCTGATGGTTACCACCACCGAATGGATGTTCAACAGGCTGTAAAAATAATACAAAATAGTTTTAATTAAGCACACTGTAAGGAAATCCGTGTTTTGTTAATGCCAGACAAAAATTTATACTAATTAATTGACTAACTATATTAATTAACAACTTTGTTCACGACTTACACAAACGATACAAGGTAGCTAACTAAAAAGATTCAAAAAATTACTTAGAATCAGTTCAGTGGAATTCCAAATCTGAATCTTGTAATGTAAATAAAATCGTGCTTACGTTCATAGCAACACCGCGCACTTTAGGCCAGCAGTTACGCTTTGCCTTGTACTTATGATAAGCTCGACCTGCTTTCATAATGGGTTTGTCGATTCTTCCGCCACCAGCAACAATTCCTAAATCATATAAAAATTAAATTAATCTACTCTTCTGCTTTGTATATATAAATATATACTGTGCAGCCCCATTGGTCACTATGCAATAAATTTAGCAACCGCATATAACACGTCGTGAACCTTAACAAGCACAAAATTGCATTACGTTGACTTTAATAGCTCAAAGATTCTAAAAACTTTCTTGCAGTTTAATTAGTTAAACCTCAGAAACAGCCTCTATGTACATTTATGTGACTTCATTTAATATGTTCAGAGACATGAATCATCATAGGTTAACACATGGTTTGTATCATAATAATTTCAGTCTAATGGGGTGAATTCATTTAATGACACTAATGAGGTGGGTTGGTCAAATAACGTAATGACTCCCAAAGAATTTTCCCAAGGTCATGCGATTTAAAAAAATAAACAAACTTCAACTACTATTGCACAAGTGAACTAGAGAATTAAAAAATTGTTGAAAATGTGCCAATTTTGAAGATTGTACTCGGGGCAACGACTGCTTCCCTTGCTCCTCTACTAGCTATGCCACTGCTTCCCCTGTTCCTTTACTAGCTATGCCACTGCTTCCCTTGCTCCTCTACTAGCTATGCCACTGCTTCAAATATACAGCAAGAAAATTACACCTTTCAGTCATTATTATTCTTACTCATTATTGTATAGCTAACAAGAAACTTACTTCTATAAGGCCTCATTATTGTATAGCTAACAAGAAACTTACTTCTATAAGGCTAACTTACCAACCATGGCTCGGTTTGTAGATGGTACAACTTTTTTACTACCAGATGGCAGCTTAATCCTAGATCGCTTCGTGTCGGGATTGTGTGAGATAACTGTGGCATAATTGCCAGACGCTCGTGCTAGCCGGCCACGATCGCCAGTCTTTTCTTCTACGTTACAAATAATGGTACCTTCAGGCATTTGGGCGATGGGTAAAACATTACCCACCTGCAGAGTAGCTGCAAAGTGTAAAATACAAAAAAAATTACTAAACATATGACCTAATATCCAACTGTTTGAAATTACTTGGAAATGTAGGAAATTCTCAACAATTACCATAGAAAAGTAGTTGTAAATACTTCCCAGATAGTTTACAAATAACAACCGCCAAACACACGATGAACGCATGCCCAGCAAGCCGAGCGTAACCGACCGTGCCCGAGAGTAGTCACTCTTGCTTACGTATACCATCACACTGCTACCAACACGTAAGGTTTTTCATACAGGAATAATTATGTTTTTCTTTCTAAGGAATTCTATCATGTTTTTCTTATCAATAATATCATATCTACTTTTTGAATAAGCATTTTTGCATTATTATATTTCGCTTTAGTAATACTTTACAGTGCATTTGGTGCTTGAGAGCAGATTATTTGCTTTTACATTATTTCTTATGGGAATAAATGATTCGGTACTCAACCAAATTGGTTTTCAAACACTTTTTAGGAAAGAATTATGGTCGAAAACCGAGGCATGACTGTACTCTCTTACAAGTTGTCAAATCAACTACAAAAGCTAAATAATATTAATAGCATTAATCAGATAGCAAAGAAAAAGCTAACGACATATTTACTAAATCATTAGTGTTTATACATTTGTACTATCCAAATCACACATTATTAGTTTCCCCAAACTGACTTTTGTTAAACAGAAATTTCATAGTTTTGAATAAGTTTTTAATCAAAAAAATGTATGTATACGAGCAATACTTACATTTCTTGCCACAGTAAATGAACTGTCCAGTGTGCAGTCCCTCTGGAGCAATAAACAGTTCATTGCGTAACTTGTACCTATAGGGGTCTCTGAATTGGACCTTGGCTAATGGAGCACCTCGTCCTGGATCATGTATAATGTCCTGTAAAAACACAAGGTACACGCTAGCTAGCTCTGTTTGCAACCTGGCATTTTGGGTACATAATAAATATGTTATTCCTAACTCATAAAGTCTTTTGAAATGCTATGCTGCATTGGTTGTTGAGGATGTATTTAATAATAAAATAAAATAAAAAATCTATCAAAACCCAGATGAGTATATAGCAGAACTCAGTTGCTAAAAGATCGCAAGCAACGTGAAAGGAATATGAAACAAGCTTTGTCAATAAATGAGATGATGAAAACTACATAAACATTTTTCGTCGTCATAACAACATGATACTAATAACATAGTGTTTCATTCACAGGAATCAAAACAGAGAAAAAAGGCCTAGTTTCCAGCTGGTACAAATTCACTTCCCCCATGTTTTATCACTGACATTACAGCTCATTTCTGCTCGTACAAAGCTTTTCATCAGTTTTCAAATGGGATAAGATTATCAGCAATATTCAAATGACATTTTGACACCCGATCATATTTTGCCTTTAGTGCTATTTTAAATGTTTATGTTACATTTAGGGTTTGAAACAAATGCTGATTTCTTTCTTGCTCTTGACTGAAACATGAGAATAGCTAAACATTAACCAAAAGTTACACCATCTTTCCTGCAGTTTGCATAATAGGCTAACCAAGACTTCAAATTACAATAGCAGCAAGCAGACTTACTCTCACTATGCCCTTTATATAACCATGACGCTCAGCATAATCCACTGGTCGAAGTCGAGGAGCTCCCTTTCGTTTTTTTACATGGGCTTTAAAAATACTGCCAGCTCCTTTACGCTGAGCGCGAATAACTCTACCCATCTTGCCTGGATAACATAAGACAAAAAGTTAGTGGAATGCAATGGCTGCGTTACTCAACTATTCCCATGAAAACATACTTTGACAGCGAAGAAAAACTAAAACCCCAAATGTCATAAATCTTGGGTCATCTTACCTTGGTCTATTTTACCCATTGCACTTGCCTCATACTACATGAGTAGCAGACAGCTGCAAAGTAACCGTGAAGGCTGCTATTAGCCATACCTAGCCAATAGATATAGGTCTCACAGTGGGGTTTACTTCTCAGGATACGCCAGCAAAAAATTCACATTCGACAGCTTACAACTATTCAGTATTATAAACGTGCGTCCAATAATTTCAGTTAGTGGTCGCTTTTTTATAATATCCGCACAAAAAACAAAATCTCAGTGATACTAGGGTTTCATTGGCACAGAAAGCAAAAAAATTCATCATGTGAAGAAAATGTATCATAGATTTCATTGTCATGAAAGTGAAACATTGCGACTAGGTTTACTGTACTCTAATAAAATAATGAAATTAATGCAATGTACTATTCCACAATATCTACAACCAGGGTTTAGCTTTAATAATTAAAAAGGCTTTACAATATATGGTTTGATAAGTCTTATGCTTGAAACTACTTAAGAAGATTTTTTGGGTTACTTTAAATTCACAGACATAACTAAAAAACGACCAATTAAGTGTGAGTTAGTCCAAGAATGGAGAGTTTCCTGAGTCAGCTTTAATCACAGAACATTGCTTCATGATTGTGAGAGCGGGATTGGCATCATCTTACTGTCGTAATGATCATAGATTAGAATCATTTGTAATGTAGAGTGCATTTTACAATCACAAACTTGTTACAGAATTTTTTAGCAAATGTCGATAGCTTCTGCAGAATTTCGTATTACATAGCATCAACAGATCTAGTTTAAGTTGTAGCTGTTGACATTTCAGAATCTGGATTTTTTATTTTTGACTACAACGGAAACTCTAAAAGTTAATTTAACTGAATTAAAAACACAAAATTATGGATTGTGGATATTTTCAGTGACCTCATTCATCCATCATAATTAAAAACACAGATCAGATTAGATAGATTTATTTTTCTCCAACTTACATTACAATAAATACACAAAATACTATGTAGAAAGGGACAAAACAGAAAGTGTAGTGAGAAACCTATAGCTAACGAGTAAACAGACATACACTGAATAAATTCGACTACCAGTAAAGTTCGATTTCGAACAGAGTCACCCACTTATAGACGCAGATGACGAGTTGCCCTAATCTAGTCAAGAAATAATAAGACTTTCGCCATTCGTCCAGGCCTAATTTCATTTACTCAGCAATTAAATCTATGTTTTAACTTTCGTTTACAATTTAAATTTGTTTTCCGAATTGCAACGAATGCCTGATTAAACTAGATTTTTACGGCATTATTTTGTTTTCTTCACTTACTCTCTAGAAGAGCCTGTCGTAAAGGTAGAAAAGCGAAAGTTTTCAAATGAATAAAATAAAATATATAAAGAAATAAAATACTGTTTCAAGCATAAACACTTAGAACGCTCACAATTATTAGTGGCTCTTTTTTAATAAAACTGCATTTAGCTGCGATATATTTACTTAATAACTAATTAGTGCACTGCCACATTCTCCGACACCAAAAAAACCAAAAAGGGGTCGTATAGAAATTAAAGATAGAACTGAGTGGAATGCTCTGATAAATGTTGATGCCGCCAATGCCTACAATAAGTGGAATTAGATTTTGAAATAGAAATTAAAACCTTGCAAAAGCCACCTGGCAAACCTAAAACAACTTTGATAACTAAGATAAATAAAGATGTTCAACAACTTCAACCAAATCTACGTTTAGGAGTAAAAGAACTTACGCTGTTAGCTGCAGATAGAAGTGGGTGAAATATTCTGATAAAACTGACTTTGGTACCTCAATGCCTACGATAGGTGAAACGAGATTATGAAGAAGATAAAAATTAAACTGGTTCTCCCACAGCCCACTGCTACAGACAGCATAGCATGCTATAATTGCTTCATTTTTTGATGGATTACTTGCTGTGTTCACCTGTCACTGTCTTGAGGGTAGATTTCTTTTATTTTAGAATTTTACCTGCCAGTGTCTATAATAGATCTACTGGACGTATGAAGATTATTAAAACTATATAATATTAAGATTTGACTAAAATACTAAAATTTATCAATATTGGATAATCTACGTGTACAAAAAACATGTATTAATTACACATCCTTGTACATGTACAAATACACATACGTAGCAGTTTATATTTTACATGTGTGTTGATACTGTAGGTATTTAGCTGGAATAAAGTGCATCGTATTATTCGTCTCATGATGCCCTGACCATTATTATAGCCATAATCATTGATGGTAATTTAGCATTGCCTGTGCATAATTCTGAGTACAACATTATGTATAATATTTGGGATTACAAAATTTACAATAAAATTTACATGTTGTTATCACTATTGCTGCTAGTAGATTGGCGCAAATTTAAGAAGCACATACATATCACGTGTGCCAGTGTGGTCTAATATCTATGCATGCACTGCACAGGCCAAGGTCGTAACTTAAATAGAATAATGGGGACTATATTATGAAGGTTTCATGTACTTTTCAACCTACCTAACACAATTAACTTAGCAAACACTGCATGCGTAGGAAGAAATTCAAAATTATCATCAGCTTTGAATGAATTTACATCGAAATTTTCATTCTTAGGCTCATGACACAGTTATCCAATTTTGCATGTTAGCTAGGTAACCCATGACCTACAAGAGATTGTTACTGTTAAATTAGCAAATTCAGTTGTATGACATTATGAAAGAAAGCTGATTAATAATGATTATGTAATATGCACTGAATAGTCAGACGTAAAAATCATGACCTTTGTTGACTTGCAGATAAAAAGTGTATCTCGAAGTGTCAACGAAATACGTAGAGTGTATAATGCAAATTCAGTGATGGGATAAGTGTTAATTTAGTCTAGATAAGCATTATAATTGTTTATGTAGCTAACAGAAAGTGAATTAAAAATTTGTTAATTGATTCAGGGTTCATACATGACTGTTTCAATAATAAAATGCCATATTATTTCAGTAATACTATACCATGATGGTTATTAAATATTAAAAATGTGCTATGTGAAATAATTAGCTTTTGTCTTTATGCAAGAAGATGCTGTATTATTTTAACCCTCTTTCAAGAGTCTCAATGCCCATGACCAAATCTGGATTATTGAATTCGTGTGGGCATTAATGCTAAAGGTTATCTAGCAGTTAAGAACTGTATCTGGAAATAATTATCGGTGAAAAATCTTTCTATTTAATTTTTGTATATTGCTAAGATAACTAAAATTAATAAAAAAACACACTAGGAATGAATGAGGTTATGACTTTTTATGTAGATCGTGGCATGGCTGTTAAACTTGAGAAATACACCATCACATAGATCTTGAAATAAAAACAAATCATATCTGACTCCAAAATAAAGAAAACATTATTGTAGTTAGCTACATAAAGCGAGAAATAATGTTAGGAATTTGAAGATAAACCCTTTAGTGCAGTAGTACCTACAAATAATTAGGATAATTTAGACAGCTGTACAGGCACACAAGGCTGCAAACTTATTCTGGGGGCATTATATCTTACTGCTTTTACTATAATATTAACACAATCAAATACGAATAATTATATTATATAAGATGTTTCTTGTATTGCTTCTGATTTTTTTACTTATGATCGTGAGACGTGACGTGCGTGCTTAGCGCATAAACGCAAATTGAATTCAAATTTTATATTAAGATGATCCCCATCCCGGTGTCAATGACGTCATTTTCCACAGAGGCTGGCTTTTGTCATTCCTTATTTTATGCCTGGCTAGTAGTCATATTTTTCAATTAATAATTTCTGAAGTTTAAACCCAATTGTGTGTAATATGAGTCATGAATCCAGCCAACATGGACAGGGTCTAGAGCAGCAGGTATTTCTTATGATTTTAATTGCAAAAATATGACCAATTGTCCCTGTTTCGTAATGGAAAAGGGCTGTCTTCGTTCGTGGCGTGAATTTGGTAAACTAGTTGGAAGGCTGTCATGGGCCATGACAGTAATGATAGACCAAATTGTTCCTGAAAATATATTTAATGATAATTGGTTATAAAGGTTGAATAATTTGCCAAAGTGAAATCAATTTTTTTGAAGTGTGAATATATGTAAGTAATATAATAATTATGTAACAAGATAGTTATGGAAAGGCAGTGGCTAGAGGTACAGATACTCGTCTTTTCTGTGATACCGAATACGGATCCGTATTCGTAGCTATTTTTGCAACAAATACGGATCCGTGCTTTTTGTGATATTTACAAAATTTACGGATTTTGAACAATTTTTACGACTTAAGGCGTTTGACCATGTCCCTTGCACATCATTGAAAAGTACATGCCCACAGCCTGTAGCCGTACCATTTTCCTTCGATACCATTTTTCTTCATGATATAATAGTTACACTGTAAATATTAGTTAGTCTCCTTTTATTGTCTTGCAAATTGTTAGCTTTGAATTTGATATAGTGCTGTGTGTCACCTAAGATACCAATTAATAGTTTGTTCGCTTTGTTTTGTTTATTGTTACAAAAAACTTTAGTATTTTGATGTGTGTAGGCCAGTTAGCAAGAGTTTAAATCTTAGTGTGTTATGAATTTCTTAGCGTGTTGTAATATGATGACCTACCAGCCAGGATTTTTTTCTATAGAGTGTTGTGAATGTGATAACCTACTAACTGTAATTTTCCTTAGTTTGCATTGTGATTTATTGACTTGTCGAACATAGCAAAAAATTTTAGTTTTATGTGATATACAGTAGGTCCAATTTATAAAGTTGCTGAACTGTTACATGCACCTGTTGCCAAATAATTTATGCTATGAATGTTATCACGTGCCACTATTACTTGCTTGGTTTATTATTTCATTTGTCATTGTAAACATTTTAAAGCATCTTTATGTGAGGCAGGTCCCAAATTAATTATTTATTTTATTATTTTGTTTATCAAAGCTGTACTACAATCAATGAATGCCATTTTCCAATTCAATTCTTCTAGTGTTTTACACGTCATTCCTATTAAAAAATAAAAAGGCCATTTTACAAATTTGCATCTAACTGAAGGCTGCAATAAGTATAATTACGCTCGATTGTCACATTAATCCACTTTATATTGAGTTAAAACATCAAATTACTTCACTTTCTCTTAGATTACTCAGAGCTAAAGATTTGAATTGGCCATGATTTATAATGTATAATGTATAAAGCTAGTTGATGAAAACTAGTTAATTCGTTGATTAGAAAGCAATAATTTCTGTTTGTGAATTAAAACCTAAATTTTGTATCCTTAATGCCGAAAAACAATTACAAAACTCTTTACTGAACTATTTCGACCACTTAAAGGCCCAAATGCCTATTGTCCCAAAGTAAGGGTCACTTATTGCTGTAATTATGTGTTTAATTATGCTATACGTAAAGTGTTTTTTAAAGAATTTTTGACCCATGACCCTGTCAAAAAATTTTGTGCACTGTGAGTGTAGAATGCTCATTTAGTAATGCAGTAAAGCACTTTGATATTTCAAAAATTATCTTTTAGAATTTTGCATTTTGTAAAAAAAATGTTCTAACTGAATAATTAAATTCTAATAATTTTGCCACTATGCAGACAATGGTTCACTGTTGTGCAATTTCCTTAGAGTTACATGTAAAGAAGCAGAACTCCAGTAAAAAAACATTTTATAATTATTAAAAAATAAAACAGGCATGCACAGTGATAGGATATTCGCATTCTTTTTAAAGGTATTTATCAGTAGAAATATTAACTGACGTCAAGCAAGCACCCTAAAACTTATGTATTACATTATCAAATGTTCAAGCACTAACAATGCTAATTAGTGAGATAAAACTGTTACAATGGGAAGACACTTATGTATTCAATTGACAGTATAAACACATTCATATCAGAAAAAAATTAAATAGTTCAGCATAATATAAGAAAAAAGTTTTTTAATCTAATCCGGTTATTTTTCGTATGCAAACGGGAGATATCTTTCGCGGAATGACGATCCGTATTTTCTCGTTAATTTCTTTCACCCTACGGATCGATCCGTATTTTCTAGTGAATGCTTTCGAGACATGGATCCGTACCTTTAGTCACTGCCTTATGGAAAACTAAGCATTCTGGTTTGTGTCTGTGAATGTGAGAGTGAAGCAGTGTAAAATGAGCCGGTCAGATTTTGGTCCTTTGGTGCTAACTTTGAATTGGTGCTTAGTGGATGATGGCATTTGAGGGGGTTATACTATACTTTTACATAGTCTAATTACACGAGAACCCGGTCTAACTCTCATTATTATCAGCAGGCTTGATTTGGTTCTTGGTTCTCACAGTCTGGACATCTGTAATACCAGTTATCTTCTTATGAAACTGAAATGATTAAGGTGTATTTAAATGGTACTAGTGAGTCTGATCACGTGCTATACAATCCCATCATAGTTAAAGCAAAACCGGACCCAATCGTAAATTGTATGTCAAAACAATCTACTCTTCGAAATATTGAAAGGAAACATACTATTTTTTCAAAAGTCGACTGAGAGTCGTCTGTAAAAACAGCATCTCAATAGTCACGGATGCAGAGATGGAACTGGGAGCCAAGTTCAGCCTTATTGTACTTGTGGCTCATCGTGAGAAACTGGTCTACATTACTTGCTTGAGTGTCCCCAATATACAGCTAGTAGAACAAACCTTGAGGAAAAATTAACCCAGCTATATCAACAAAATGTTTTCCCATTTAATTTAAATAACTTGAGTAATCAACTGATAATTTTTTCGGATTCTCTCAACTAAACCACAACCAAAATATTACATTATTTCAAACTATTTTTAGTTTGCGCACCGCTTTTTATCAATTGATCGTATGTAGTATTACTAATTTAACATCAGTATTCATTTAAACAGTACGTACACTTAGTAGCCATGCTCCATATTTTGTAATTCGTTTTCTTTGCAATACAGCCTAAGGTATTCTTAATCACTTTATGTGAAATTTGCATGAAATTTATGGTAAATTTCAAATATGAATTTTGATCTTAAAACTTGCCTGGTTTTAGTACAACACACTGAATATCTTACAGTAGCACTGTATTTAAGTCACGTGCAACACGCTCGTGGAATATTTTTGCTGTTTTAAAAATTATGTTCATATCTATGTGATCAATAGTTGGGTTCGCCCACCAGTAATTAAGATTTTGATCTATTATTTAATTATCAGAAAACGTTATTGCTAATATGACAATTTTTAAAGAAGTAACTTTGATATACCGCACATTCATCGAACCTTTAGTGATTACAACTGAAATTTTTACACTGCCATTCGAAGAAAAAAATTTGGCATCCGAATACTCCATGCATTCTTTGTTTCATCAGTAATTGTCATGATTGATTGATTATTGGTTGATTATATGGTCTAATAACTAACGTGTAATTTTAACTTGCAATTTACCATTTTTTGGCATTCTCTTTTCTATGAGAAAGCTGTATGATAGTCTCTTACAAGTTTCCCATTGACCATGTATTAATTTGAGCTCAAAAACTTTTTTGTTTTGGTTAATTAGTCCTTACATGGATTGCTAGCAATGCCAAAGTTTTTTCTTGAATATGTGGGCAATATATTGTCTATTGTGGGCAAATTGTCATCTTCTTGATACTCATACTGTGTATTGTTAACATACTTATAATAAACTAACTTTATTTTCTTAATATTTCAGTTTGCTGGGCTAGACTTGAATTCCGTTCACCAATACGGTGGAGGAAGACCAAATCAGAGTAAGTATGTTGTACATAGTATTGTGACAGCTGCTGTGACCTTCTCATAATGGTCAGAGAAAAGTAGACCTATAGGAAATTAGTGTCTGATGGTGACACACACCGCTTAGTAACCTCGTCCGATTACTATAATCAATCTGATTTCGGTCATATGCAGCATTTATTTTTCGAACAAGTTTTTGGGTGGAAAATACTTATATAATTCTTAGATCATTTGCTTTAGTAATTTGTAAATAAATGTATATATAAATATAAATATATATATATATATATATATATATGTATGTATGATCTGTTCCATTGCATGCTAGGCACAACTATTTGTACTGTTCAATAATAATAATACATTCAGATGATACAAAAGTAGTAAAACTAAATTTTTCAAAATTAAAATTAACATACTAATATTTTATACATAAATTTTTATCTAAATTATTTCCATTTTTACTTGGATACAGATCACTAACATGAATTTAACATACCTACATTAAAGGACAAGAAAAGGTGTGCCTGAAGTAGGTTTCAGAAAA
This sequence comes from Tubiluchus corallicola, assembly GCA_030141605.1. NCBI lineage: Eukaryota > Metazoa > Priapulida > Priapulimorpha > Priapulimorphida > Tubiluchidae > Tubiluchus > Tubiluchus corallicola. Next base: position 83,958 of record JAQGDQ010000785.1, read on the forward strand.
ATTGCCTTGAAAAGTTACGTTACTTTATAGCAGTTTTATGCGTATATCTTATTCGCACTGAAAGGAATTTTAGTTTGTCTTCATTTTAAATCTCCCGCAATACTGTTCCAATGTCACATGACGTCTTGTACCAAACGTAAATCAAGGGAAAAAAAGCAATGTTAAATTCTCTTCCAAAAAACTTTCCATGCAAATTAATATTACTTAGCTTTTCGCTTACCTACTGGAAAAATTTATGTAACTAGAAAAGAAAATTATTAATTATTTAAAATGTTTTCACAAATTGGTAAAATATCGCTGACTTACCCTCCAGGGTGCGCCATTCACTAACCAAAGATGTATTTTTAGTCTTAGTATTTTTGTATACACAACCATACCTAATTATGTAATACTCTAATGTCTTATTACAATATTAGTGTTGCACTTGGTTGCTAGTTCTACTTTTCCACCCTCTTAAAATTATTGTTAGGATTTTTTTATTAAAACATGTTTATTTAAATACAGAATTGTCAGTAAAGCAACAAGCTGCTTAACTTTAGATGCTTCTGTGTAAGTGCTAAAAAATTAATACCCACTCATGCACATTACAAAAACAGTTAGATAAGATACATTTCAAATATAATAGAACATTGCGTTCTTATACAAATAAGCATTATAGTAAATGAAAAAACTGAAGTCAATTGGACAAACTATATATAAGAACACTAAATAGCTTAAAAATAGGCTACAGAAATGATATTACTAGCCAGGCACAACTTGAACAAAGTTGCTAAGGTTTCACATGTGACATGTGTATAAATACAGGGTTTGTTCTAAATGAAAAGTTTAGTGTATCACAAGAGTCACTATACATTTGATATTTTCTGTACTTTTAATGAATAAAGTAAAAATGTTTAAAAATAACCTGGCAGGCTTTTTAGTCTAATCAGACAAAAATCTTAGAAAAACTACTGTACTGGTGGTTTTTGCTATTTTCCCTAACTTCTCCCAAACATTTCTGCTAATAATTAACATACAGTTTCAACATCTGCAAGCATTTTAAGTTAAATGTTTACACAACTACCTCTGACTGTTATTTTGACGTCATAAAAGTGCCTTTTCTTTTTGCACAAATTTTTGCCTGATGTAGACTTGTAAAAAAACTACAGAGTGTCAAAAATGTCAAGTCACAATAATCAGATTGCAAACTTCCATTTGCAAGAGCCTCTCCAGTGACATTGGCAACTGGCAAGTTGGGTTCTTGCATCAGTTAAGAAAGTCTTACACGGCTCATGAGTAGAATGCTAAGAACTTGTTGAATAACTACATTGTTAATAGTGAGAGAATAGAGTGGTCCACATTTCTGTTGAACTTCTGTTCGTGATCGAAGGACCTAGTGCCAGGCTCACACTTTTTTAGTCTTCTTTTGATTCCGGTCCACATCTCTGTTGAACTTCTGTTCGCGATCGAAGGACCTAGTGCCTGGCTCACACTTTTTTAGTCTTCTTTTGATTCCGGTCCACATCACTGTTGAACTTCTGTTCGCGATCGAAGGACCTAGTGCCTGGCTCACACTTTTTTAGTCTTCTTTTGATTCTGGTCCACATCTCTGTTGAACTTCTGTTCGCGATCGAAGGACCTAGTGCCAGGCTGAGACTTTTTTAGTCTTCTTTTGATTCTGATCCACATCTCTGTTGAACTTCTGTTCGCGATCGAAGGACCTAGTGCCAGGCTCACACTTTTTTAGTCTTCTTTTGATTCCGGTCCACATCTCTGTTGAACTTCTGTTCGCGATCGAAGGACCTAGTGCCAGGCTGAGACTTTTTTAGTCTTCTTTTGATTCTGATCCACATCTCTGTTGAACTTCTGTTCGCGATCGAAGGACCTAGTGCCTGGCTCACACTTTTTTAGTCTTCTTTTGATTCTGGTCCACATCTCTGTTGAACTTCTGTTCGTGATCGAAGGACCTAGTGCCAGGCTCACACTTTTTTAGTCTTCTTTTGATTCATGTAAGAGCCTGCCAGGATTTCATAAAAATTTAAAAAGAAAGTCATAAATCAAAGTCTGTGTTGACTTTTAAAACACCTTGAAATTGACCTATGCTGTGATGATTCATGATGTCTATGATTGCAGGAGGAAAGTATGTCCCACCACACCTTCGTGACATGGCAGGAGGACGGGGCCCACCACCCGGACCACCTCCCCCCATGATGGAACCTGGTAGAGGTATTTTTTTATAAAATACACAATAGGTCTGATTGGAAGTCATGTTAAACTTTCGCATGTTTAATAAACACCCATAATATTTAAAGCCACATAAAATGCATCAGCAGATAAAAAGACTTTCCAAGTATTTTAAAGTTGCCGTTTGTTGATATTTTCAAAGAAAAGTCGAAATGTTGAGAAATTTGTATTTTTAACTAAAGTTTTGTGCCATTTGTAACTAAAATTCTACTGGAAGTAAACCTTTGTTGAAGAATTATCATGTTTAATCATGTATTCTAGCATGTATATATGATGATTGGTCAAAACTATCATGATTTATTACATTTGTGCAAATTTAATTGCCTTAATTTTAATTAGCTCATGTTAATTGTGAATTTTCCATTTGATTGGAATGAAACTTTGAAAGTTTGAATTGGGTATACCAAAGATTTCAAAAATAGTACCATTCTTCCTATCTCCTCCAATGTATGAAGAGTTACTACACAAAACATGAAGTGATGATGCACCATGAACTCTGACCACAATGAAAAATCAATATTTTTACCTAAGATCATTTGCAGGAGCTTACCTTGGTTGAATTCTTTTGACTACTTGTTATTTTATCGAATTCAACATTTAAGTATCAACACAAATCATGGTGCTCATCTATCCGACTGTGAAATTAAACCTCACATATGCATCGATACTGCACGCGTTTGAAAGTTTAATTATCAGTGCAAGTATAAATCATTTGTGCCTGATAGCTGTTGTTCATCCATTCCAACTTCGTCCATCACACCATAGTGAAGAAAAAAGCCATTGTTGTAGCACTTTGCATTATTTGGACTTTTGTTTTAATACAATCACTGATTTTTTCTTTGAAATAACATTTTAACTGCACGCAGTTTATCAGTTCTTTACCTTATTTCAACATTTTATTTATCAGTATTTGTGATTCTTGTTCTGTATGTTCTAATTTGGAGAATAGGAACAAGACATGTCTTACAGATACACAGTCAAGGTCAAGAAGGTCAAGAAAGTCATCCAAATGTGATGCAAATGAAAGCAACAAAAACTTTAGTCATTGTTACCTTTACATTTCTGGTATGCTGGGGTCCTTTATCACTGTATCAGATGTTTTGTTATATATCGCCTCAAGAAATGAAATATGAAACATACCAGATTGTATGAGTGCGCGTATTTTTGTCTTACATCAAAACGTATTTCAGATTTCGGAGGTGGTTATGGTGGCCGAGGGGGTTATGACGATCGACGCATGTACGCACGTGAGTATGAGTAAAGTTTTAGGAGAAACTTGTGTGTTTCTTATTCTGTAAACTGACTGTAGCAGTCGGGTCTGTTTTCTGTTGGATTTTGCTTGATGTACGGTTTGACAAAGTTTGCTTAAATTTTAACAACATTTTCTTGGTTTGTTTTGCCAACAGTCATTTTATTGTTTCTAACTGTATTAAGTTCACTTTGCTTTGTTTGAATTTTCATGCTTTGTGTTTAATGTCTGACCAAACTTTGTTAATTTATTTAATGCTCAAACTAGAGAATAGTGGCAGCTTGTCGCCAAGTTAGTGGGGGTGCTGCTTCAGAAAATCTTTAGCCACTGTTTTAATACTGTATAAAATGAAACACACATATGTAATTTTAATAAAAGTATCTAAATTGTTTAGATAATTACGTTTCGAAACTTGTCAAGTGAAAATATAGTTTCATAAATGTAGATCTTTTTTCAGCGCCCCCAGGAGGATATCAGGGTGGCTATGGTAATGATCCGAGAGGGGGCTACAATAATTTTGGTGGGAGAGGCGGAGGTGGACAGAGGGGTGGTTACCAGAACCGTTATCCACCTAATCACCCACCACCTGCTGGACGGTATGATATGAACAGGTGTGTACCATTAGTAGGGTTGCTAGATGTCCCTTATATACGGGACATGTCCGATATTTGATAATTTTGTGCCCTGTCCTGTACTGACCTTTCATTGATGCCCAAATGTCCCGTATTTAGTTATTTTTTAAATTTCGTAATAAATATTTATATGATATGTAATAAAAATATATTGCTACCTTCTTACGGTTCTTAGTAGTAATTTTATGAGTAATTATACTTTCTTTCCTCAGATTCGCTTGACGAAAATAACCCAAATGTAACAATTAAATAACAATAATATTTCTCTGTTGTCAATATTAAATAATTTTCAAATGATTTCACTTTTGTTTTCCACACAACCAATTAATATCCTTGCTTTATGTTTTTAACTTATGTCTGTACTTTTATATAATATATTGATCTTGGTGTGTAGGCATGTGTAAATTTATATATGTGTGTGTGTGTGTGCTCGCGTGTGTGCGTGTGCGTGTGTGTGTATATGGGGCACTCTTAAAATCCCCTTCTATATTACTACATTTAAGAGTGTCCCACATTTCTAATTTTCTAATCTGGTGACCCTAACTATCAATTTTAGTTTATCTGAATTAGATCAGTTAACTACAGTCGAATTTTTATGTTGCTTTTTATAAAAAATGTATAAATTTATATAATTATGTGTGTGTGTGTGTGTGCGTGCGTGCGTGTGTATATGGTGTAAGGTAATCTCTACATAGGCTGTTTAGATTGAGTCATATTCTGCTTAATATGGAGCTGTTGTATGCAAGCTGTCTTAATTTATAGTTGTTCCAACTGCTAATAGATGGCACTAGGCTTGCATGATGTGCCTTGTTTTTTCTTGGGTTCGATAAGCTATTGCAGCAGGGCCAGAATTTTGACGTTAATCCCCGAATCCATTCGCGTCATTGTACATTATCACGAATCTATTTAGACTTGGTTTACCTGAATGTTAAAAAAGTAAAGAAATATTGCAACTAATCTGGCTTTCTCTCTGTTTGCCTCACCCGGCATGTTAGCACATATGCTGCCATATTGTGCTTGTGAACTTACTTAGTTACATCGCAGTGTCTTTGGTGCACTGTACTTTTATTCAGAGTTGCACGTAAAAATCGTAGGGTTCTGCGCTCGTTGCCAAGCCGACAAGAACACAAACTCGAGACACCCGGTACGAAGTTATGTGTAAAACTGTTCGTGTTTAGATTCATTTAAACCAGCGAGCACTGTTACATTGTCCATGTTTTGTGTACTTTCTGTAAATAGAACCAGTGCTTTATCTAAACTGGGAAAAACAGCTTCTAAGACATTCTTGGAAAGTTGGGAACTGAAGTTAAAAGAGTCATTCGACATTAATATAGATGAAGATAAAGTAGTAAAAGTGATATGCAGAGACTGTAGAACGCAGTGTGAAACAATGAAGTGAAACTATAATAAAGGCAAATTGGTTTGTGACATCATAAACTATGAGATGTATGGTACCACACACAATCTGAAATCTAATTAATAAATCTCTTTAATTGAAATTCAGTCTTCGCTGTTTCAGTAAGCGTTTCAGTACTTGAACTATATAATTTAGACCGTGATTCTTATAAAATGTAACAGCAAGAATCTGGTTAGATTCTTGCAAAATATCGTGAAATTCTGGCTCTATACAGCGTGCGATTAAACTCATCTTTTAAGGTAAATTATCAATATCTGCTGTTAATGTGTAATTATTTAGTTTTGTGTAATTGCAGAAAAATTGTAATTGTTTGTTTCACTTTGGTTTGATTCATTGCCAGGGGTGGCTATGCAAATTTCAATAGAGGGAGTGGGTACGGTAATCGAGGTGGATACGGACCGCCGCCTCCCGTACCGCAACTCAACGCCCGCTGGATCGAACCAGAGAGGGAGAATAGGAATTATGGTGACAATTATCGTAATGATTACCGCAGTAACCGTGACAACCAGCGCTGGGAACCGCCATCCAATGAGCCAGAAGATTGGACGAAACCATTACCTAAGGATGAAAGGCTGGAGAGGTAATGAAATTTGTGCATTTATGTTTTTTCTAAGTTTAATACTTATTCGTCTGACATTTCGTCAGAATAATTTATTTTAGTTGAATATTTGTGTTCGGCTTACACATCTGTCAAAGATTTGTCAGGTTTTGCCAAAGAGCTGAGAAAAATCTCTATCATTTATCTGCTGGAGCAAAGTAATAATACCTGTGTGCATTAATTGTTTTCGTCTCCCCCCCTCATGTTTGTGCTGTGTGGGTGTGGAGTATAGCTGTAGTGGGGTGCGCGATTGGACAAAGTCATTGGACAATGTATTCTTGGCCATTTGCAATTCTGTCTTTGCATTTGAGTAACAGTCTTGTTCTATTCCATTGATATTCACCATTCTTTGTGACATTTCAAATGCTTTGGCTATGCTAATTAGGTTTACAACTTTATTTTCCCATTTTTGTAGCTCGTGAGCTGGTTGACTTTGAATAAAATTATAATATTTCACGTTGCATTTGAGAAATTTCTATCCTTTCCCTTTTCAGAGAACTGTTCCATCAATCCAACACCGGCATCAACTTTGACAAGTACGAAGATATCCCGGTAGAGGTCAGCGGGGACGATATACCGTCTTCTATAACCGCGTTTGATGAGTTGAAGTTTTGCGAGATTATCAAGAACAATATAGTTTTGTCAAAGTATACAACTCCGACGCCCGTGCAGAAATACGCCATGCCGATAATCAACTCAAAACGCGATCTAATGGCATGCGCGCAAACAGGTAATGCTTTGCAAACAGGAAGTTAAATGGAAAAAATTAGAGTACCATAATACTTCCTTGTGCAAATTAATTGAACTACTGACAGATTTTACCATATTTTTCCTTCCCGCCCCTCATGGTATTTTCCATCCGTGAACTGAGACTTGTATGTTATTAAATCCACTAAACAGTATTTCTGACATGAATTTGCCAAATTTGCATACTGTTACAGGTATGTTGCGATCGCAGCAGTATATTTGGGTCCCGACAAAAAGAAGGATATTAGGCATCCGAAAGACGTTCCCTGATTTGCCTCAGGGAAAGTCGCCAAAAATTTGTTGAAAAACGAGAACGTAAAAGTTTACCTACCCCGGCATCTCTTTGAATTTAAACCCTATTGAAAACTTGTGAAGTTGCGCCTGCAAGAGACCGGCTTTTGTACTGCCAGACAGAAGCTGATAAGTACCATCACCCAGATGTGGTACCATGATGCTCAGATTTCTGCAAACTATCAACATTTGGTGGATTCCATGCTAAAACGATTGGAGAAACTGATAAAAAATCACGAGGCCATATTATACAGTCAACCTCGAGTATAAAGTACTCGCTTATAAGAGAGCACCGAGTCCGGTCTCGGTTTTTCGTAACGTTTTTCCTACTTAAAAATCTTCGTATATAAGGTACTCGGATATCAGGGTTATAAGGAATGATATTTTCAGGTCCCGCGTAATAGAATCCCAGGTAAATTACCTTGTATGTAAGGGACCCTATGATCAAAGCGAAATTGATTGATTTCAACCTCAGTTTTTCGCAAACTCAGTCTTCAAACAGCTCGGTTTCCATGGTCACACATATCTTACATCACAGAAGGAGCTTCCTACATACCATTTGCACTGAATGTGTAGCAATAATCCATAAAAATATGGATAAAAGTACAGGTTTAGATACACCCTCTGTCTGACTCAACTTCGGTTATAAGGGCCACCGGATATAAGGGAGGGTCTTTTCCGGTTCGGAAGTGTCCCTGATATCCGACGTTGACTGTACACTGAAAATTATGAGAGTGATTAAAAAGGAAGCGTTTTGAATTATAAGAGGAAACTTGCATTTTCATTCATTCTTATGCATTAGTTCAATTAATTTCCACAAGGGTGTAGATGGGGCTTCATGTTTCTACGTACGTTAATGCCTTGCTAGTTTATGAATGAGGGTTTTTAAATTTTGTTTTAAACAAGTAATTAATTAGTTGGATAATTATTTTAAAATGAAGGTGGGATAATAATGTTAGTGATCTCAGAAAAAGATTATATTAGCTATTCTGATTAGCCTGAACAGAAAACATCGAAAAGTCGAAGCAATAAGTCTTTTGTTCTGATTATGGCCAGTTAACGAATTTTTCCTGCTCTATTTCCATGGCAACCCGGGACATATTAATTTTGTAAGTCATGGTAGAAGAACACAGTACTGTATTGTTTTTTGCAATGCTGAAATTATTGAAACAGTTTGAAATTCATGAAAATGGCATACTAATCGATGGAACTAGTAGCCTTTAGAAGTCATTAGTCCTTAACAGATCTATCAGTCCTGAGTCAGAAAAAAAATTTGGAAAATTCGACATTTGCCAACAGCGTGCATATACGTATTACGTAATGTATTGCAAAAGTAATGCTAATGTAACTGCCATTGTATTTTGAAATTAAACTATTCTAAGTAAGAGCATTAAGAGAATAAGAGCACAACCAATCAAATTCATTTCACGTTTTTTGTTTTTTGTTTTGTCAAAAATAAAGTTGATGAAGTAGCTCCTAACCAGAAAAGTAGAACAATGTTTATGATTGAAGATCATGAACCTTCACAAAATTGGCAACTTTTATTTTGTAAATATTTGCTGCCTATATTTCATAAATTATCAAATTAAACTTAGATTTATTTAAATCATGTTTTCATATTTCGGTTGATTGTACCTGAAGACCTTGAAACTTCACAGTCATCAGCACTGAAGATATGCGGCATTGTTATAAAAACGCAATACAAATGGTACAGAAAGTTCAATGAATGATATTTACGCTATATTTGAACTATTTTCTCCAAAATATTTCAGCACTTTTTAACACCTAGGAGGAAAAAGGTAAATACACTAAAACCTTGGGAAAATGCTGCCGAATATTATTGAAACTTCGGCTGTGAAACTTAATAATTTTCGACGAAAACGAATCTCCAATTGAAAGTGCAGTTATCGGCAAATCGACACGAAACTTTGTTTCAGTAACATCCCTGAAAAACGTTATTTTACAACTGCACTGAAATGTAATAATTTCAGAATGATAAAATTCTGATGAATTTTGAGAATGATGATAAAGATAAATGATAATTTCATTTTCTGTTGGTGAATCTTTGAACTTGGGTGTAGAGTTCAGTTATTCATCTGGCAAATTAGGAACTGGCTAACTACTATATTTTTAACTACATTTTGCTCACTCAGGCCAGTGGGTGAGAACTAATTTCAATCCCTGCTAGCATGTGTTGTTTATTCTAGGGTCTGGAAAAACGGCAGCTTTCTTGATACCTCTGCTGAATTTGATTTTTGAAAATGGTCCTGCTGCTCAGAATCCTGACGCTCATCATCCGGTATGAATGTTGTAAAGTTTGGGCTTCGCGATTCACCTGCCGTCATGAAGCCAATGTGAATTAATTTACGTATAGCTGTAGGAACTGGTTCGAGGAGTTAACCTAGTTAATTTAGGAAGTTAGTTGTTGAGTTGAGATGGAAGAAAAAATGTTTTTTTGCGCCTACGAGAAAAGAACAAATTTAGCATTATTTCAGGAAAAGTTCTTGTTTTCGTTTTACTGTCGTCGCAAAAGTCACGACGACAGTTGGTGCCGAAATGGTCTTTATTTTGCACTTGAAATGTTTTCTAATAAACGGATCTAAATGTTCCTGGCATTCACGGGTTTCCTTGCACGGGTGACTTTTGCCATAATGCTGAATTTATTGTTTTCTCGTAGGTGCAATAAACATTTTTCTCTTGCATCTCAACTCAACAACTAACTTCCTATTTTAACTAGGTTAACTCCCCGAACCAGTTCCTATAGCTATCACATTGGCTTCTTTATGGCGAGTGAATCGTGAAGCCCAAACGAAAATGAAGTTATCCACGTACGTAAACTTATTTGATAGTTGTTCGTATTTGTCTTATTGTTTAACAGTCCATGCATAATTTTGAAGAAACCATGTTCTAGTACCACATTGTTAGCCAACAAATTCGCATGTTAATGCGCCACTCAGTCATAATGGCAACTGACAGGAAGACATGTGACTTTTTTACCAGAAACAAAAAGCTTGATATTTGCTTGTTTTCTATCATCCAAGCAAATCAAGTTTGTAGTTAAACCTTTATAAACAAACATGTTTAGTGGAGTATTATGTAAACAAAATGTACTTAATAAATTGATTGATTAGAGTGAGTCATTAATTAATAATTTTCTTCTTTTAATTCATTAACCTTTAAGGTGAAAATTGAGTACTCTAACCTGTTTACTCTTGTCTGACTGTTTTGTGATTTGTCGGTGTCAAAATTTGACACACCTCGTTATAATGACAAACTCGCTATAATACCAAATTTTTTCCGGTTCTAAAACGGGCTGTATAAACAGACTTGACTCTATTATAATACAGACATATTTTAATAAACAAAGTTTCTAGTAACCCAGAACTGAACGAATGCTGGTCTTGGTTGCCCTGTCTTTGCTAGTACATGAATCTCTAAGAATTATTCTCTTGTATATCATTATTATTATTATTTCTAAGTTTTATTCTTTTGTATATCATTACTGTCTCTAAGAACACCATTCTCTTCTATGGCATATGTGAAGCAAACCATTTTTTCAAACCATTTGTCAAATATCAGCTGTAGTAGTGAACTTTTGTGATCTCGTATTTAAGGTGGCTTTGTCTTGCTTTTCGTACAAATGTAGCTGCAATATGGGTAAATAAAATAAGTGACTGAATAACTATGGAAAAAAACGGTCTTTATCATGTAAATGTACAAAATCAATATTAAATTAGAAATGTCTGAACATTTTTGCTTCGCCTCTTGGAGTCGAACCCAAGACCTGCTGGTTTCTAGGCAGCTGTGCTAACCATTACACCACACAGGTGGTGCGACTTTTAATTTTGTGTTAGAAAATCTATAAAATATTGTTCCTTAAAATGCTTTTCAGAGAAGTATTTGACAGTCGGGCATTTTCTATTAAATGTTCAAATCCAACATCCTAAAATGTGTCAAACTTTTCTTATTATAGAAATGTGCAGTCAGATTAAATGACATTTTAACAGGAAAAGAAGTCTTTGTGAATTCTAACACAGTTATACTCGTATCTCGGTTTGCCGGACAAAAGCGGGGAGACGTCGGTCCAAATTTGCCGATTGTCCGCATTTTGTATTAGACTCATGATAATGTAGAATCAGACGCCTAATTGACTCAAAAACGTCTAGTATGGGCCGCTGCTATGCAAAAGTACATAAACACTGTCGGCAAGTGACTCAAATAACTCCGCATAATTGACTCTATATTTTTCTGCACATGATTAAATAAGATACTTTTGTGCGACCAATGAGCTTTTACTATTTTTATGTCGTCTTACTTTGTTTTTGTGCACTATAATATATGCAGAAACAATCATGTTAAGTACAGGTATCGTTACACTTGGTTACACTGATGCAATGATGTAAACAAAGTGACGGCCCGCCAACCAGTGGTCAGCACATGGAACAACGGACTGTGTCCGTAGTATGCGAGACTTTATCGGTCCAATTCTTCTGATATGTATAAAAGTGAGGTCCGGGCAAACCGACATAAATGTGTACCACGAAAACTAGTTTGAAGTATTGTAAGTTATAGAATGAAAGACAGACGATCTTAATTCTGCTATAGTTTTGACTTTGAAACTAGGTTAGTTTAAATGTTTTCATTAAAATATTTTTTTCATTTAGGCACCATCAACTGGTGGTCGCTACAGTAAGAGGAAGCTGTTCCCATTAGCTCTGATTTTAGCTCCGACAAGAGAACTCGCATCACAGATTTACGATGAAGCGCGGAAGGTAGGCATCTTGTGTACTCAAAAGCTCCTGTTGAGCATTTTTTAACTTACTTTTATTGGGGAAGCTTTCTGTGTATGGAAGTT
>JAQGDQ010001645.1:0-30972 GCA_030141605.1 Tubiluchus corallicola
TGCCGTTTATTAGACTCAGGGTTTAATGTAAACACTCTTGTATTGTTGTGTGGTGTCTTAAACATAAACAAACTACAGTAGGTGTTGTTTATTAGACTCAGGGTTTAATGTAAACATTCTTGTATTGTTGTGTGATGTCTTAAACGTAAACAAACTACAGTAGGTGTTGTTTATTAGACTCAGGGTTTAATGTAAACACTCTTGTATTGTTGTGTGATGTCTTAAACATAAACAAACAACAGTAGGTGTTGTTTATTAGACTCAGGGTTTAATGTAAACACTCTTGTATTGTTGTGTGATGTCTTAAACATAAACAAACAACAGTAGGTGTTGTTTATTAGACTCAGGGTTTAATGTAAACACTCTTGTATTGTTGTGTGATGTCTTAAACATAAACAAACAACAGTAGGTGTTGTTTATTAGACTCAGGGTTTAATGTAAACACTCTTGTATTGTTGTGTGATGTCTTAAACATAAACAAACTACAGTAGGTGTTGTTTATTAGACTCATGGTTTAATGTAAACATTCTTGTATTGTTGTGTGGTGTCTTAAACATAAACAAACAACAGTAGGTGCCGTTTATTAGACTCAGGGTTTAATGTAAACATTCTTGTATTGTTGTGTGGTGTCTTAAACATAAACAAACTACAGTAGGTGTTGTTTATTAGACTCATGGTTTAATGTAAACACTTTTGTATTGTTGTGTGATGTCTTAAACATAAACAAACTACAGTAGGTGTTGTTTATTAGACTCATGGTTTAATGTAAACATTCTTGTATTGTTGTGTGGTGTCTTAAACGTAAACAAACTACAGTAGGTGTTGTTTATTAGACTCAGGGTTTAATGTAAACACTCTTGTATTGTTGTGTGATGTCTTAAATGTAAACAAACTACAGTAGGTGTTGTTTATTAGACTCAGGGTTTAATGTAAACACTCTTGTATTGTTGTGTGATGTCTTAAACATAAACAAACTACAGTAGGTGTTGTTTATTAGACTCAGGGTTTAATGTAAACACTCTTGTATTGTTGTGTGATGTCTTAAACGTAAACAAACTACAGTAAGTGTTGTTTATTAGACTCAGGGTTTAATGTAAACACTCTTGTATTGTTGTGTGATGTCTTAAACGTAAACAAACTACAGTAGGTGCCGTTTATTAGACTCAGGGTTTAATGTAAACATTCTTGCATTGTTGTGTTGTGTCTTAAACATAAACAAACTACAGTAGGTGTTGTTTATTAGACTCAGGGTTTAATGTAAACACTCTTGTATTGTTGTGTGATGTCTTAAACGTAAACAAACTACAGTAGGTGTTGTTTATTAGACTCAGGGTTTAATGTAAACATTCTTGTATTGTTGTGTGATGTCTTAAACGTAAACAAACTACAGTAGGTGCCGTTTATTAGACTCAGGGTTTAATGTAAACATTCTTGTATTGTTGTGTGGTGTCTTAAACATAAACAAACTACAGTAGGTGTTGTTTATTAGACTCAGGGTTTAATGTAAACACTCTTGTATTGTTGTGTGATGTCTTAAACGTAAACAAACTACAGTAGGTGTTGTTTATTAGACTCAGGGTTTAATGTAAACATTCTTGTATTGTTATGTGATGTCTTAAACGTAAACAAACTACAGTAGGTGTTGTTTATTAGACTCAGGGTTTAATGTAAACATTCTTGTATTGTTGTGTGATGTCTTAAACGTAAACAAACTACAGTAGGTGTTGTTTATTAGACTCAGGGTTTAATGTAAACATTCTTGTATTGTTGTGTGATGTCTTAAACGTAAACAAACTACAGTAGGTGCCGTTTATTAGACTCAGGGTTTAATGTAAACATTCTTGCATTGTTGTGTGGTGTCTTAAACGTAAACAAACTACAGTAGGTGTTGTTTATTAGACTCAGGGTTTAATGTAAACACTCTTGTATTGTTGTGTGATGTCTTAAACGTAAACAAACTACAGTAGGTGTTGTTTATTAGACTCAGGGTTTAATGTAAACATTCTTGTATTGTTGTGTGATGTCTTAAACGTAAACAAACTACAGTAGGTGTTGTTTATTAGACTCAGGGTTTAATGTAAACATTCTTGTATTGTTGTGTGATGTCTTAAACGTAAACAAACAACAGTAGGTGCCGTTTATTAGACTCAGGGTTTAATGTAAACACTCTTGTATTGTTATGTGGTATCTTAAACGTAAACAAACTACAGTAGGTGTTGTTTATTAGACTCATGGTTTAATGTAAACACTCTTGTATTGTTGTGTGATGTCTTAAACGTAAACAAACAACAGTAGGTGTTGTTTATTAGACTCATGGTTTAATGTAAACACTCTTGTATTGTTGTGTGATGTCTTAAACGTAAACAAACACAGTAGGTGCCGTTTATTAGACTCATGGTTTAATGTAAACACTCTTGTATTGTTGTGTGATGTCTTAAACGTAAACAAACAACAGTAGGTGTTGTTTATTAGACTCATGGTTTAATGTAAACACTCTTGTATTGTTGTGTGATGTCTTAAACGTAAACAAACAACAGTAGGTGTTGTTTATTAGACTCATGGTTTAATGTAAACACTCTTGTATTGTTGTGTGATGTCTTAAACGTAAACAAACAACAGTAGGTGTTGTTTATTAGACTCATGGTTTAATGTAAACATTCTTGTATTGTTATGTGATGTCTTAAACGTAAACAAACAACAGTAGGTGTTGTTTATTAGACTCAGGGTTTAATGTAAACATTCTTGTATTGTTGTGTGATGTCTTAAACATAAACAAACTACAGTAGGTGTTGTTTATTAGACTCAGGGTTTAATGTAAACACTCTTGTATTGTTATGTGATGTCTTAAACGTAAACAAACTACAGTAGGTGTTGTTTATTAGACTCATGGTTTAATGTAAACACTCTTGTATTGTTATGTGATGTCTTAAACGTAAACAAACAACAGTAGGTGCCGTTTATTAGACTCAGGGTTTAATGTAAACACTCTTGTATTGTTATGTGATGTCTTAAACGTAAACAAACAACAGTAGGTGCCGTTTATTAGACTCAGGGTTTAATGTAAACATTCTTGCATTGTTGTGTGGTGTCTTAAACGTAAACAAACTACAGTAGGTGTTGTTTATTAGACTCATGGTTTAATGTAAACATTCTTGTATTGTTATGTGATGTCTTAAACGTAAACAAACAACAGTAGGTGTTGTTTATTAGACTCAGGGTTTAATGTAAACACTCTTGTATTGTTATGTGATGTCTTAAACGTAAACAAACAACAGTAGGTGCCGTTTATTAGACTCAGGGTTTAATGTAAACATTCTTGCATTGTTGTGTGGTGTCTTAAACATAAACAAACTACAGAAGGTGTTGTTTATTAGACTCAGGGTTTAATGTAAACATTCTTGTATTGTTGTGTGGTGTCTTAAACGTAAACAAACACAGTAGGTGCCGTTTATTAGACTCAGGGTTTAATGTAAACACTCTTGTATTGTTGTGTGATGTCTTAAACATAAACAAACTACAGTAGGTGCCGTTTATTAGACTCAGGGTTTAATGTAAACATTCTTGTATTGTTGTGTGATGTCTTAAACGTAAACAAACTACAGTATGTGTTGTTTATTAGACTCATGGTTTAATGTAAACATTCTTGTATTGTTGTGTGATGTCTTAAACGTAAACAAACTACAGTAGGTGCCGTTTATTAGACTCAGGGTTTAATGTAAACACTCTTGTATTGTTGTGTGGTGTCTTAAACATAAACAAACTACAGTAGGTGTTGTTTATTAGACTCAGGGTTTAATGTAAACACTCTTGTATTGTTGTGTGGTGTCTTAAACATAAACAAACTACAGTAGGTGTTGTTTATTAGACTCAGGGTTTAATGTAAACACTCTTGTATTGTTATGTGATGTCTTAAACGTAAACAAACTACAGTAGGTGTTGTTTATTAGACTCAGGGTTTAATGTAAACATTCTTGTATTGTTGTGTGGTGTCTTAAACATAAACAAACTACAGTAGGTGCCGTTTATTAGACTCAGGGTTTAATGTAAACATTCTTGTATTGTTGTGTGGTGTCTTAAACATAAACAAACTACAGTAGGTGCCGTTTATTAGACTCAGGGTTTAATGTAAACACTCTTGTATTGTTGTGTGGTGTCTTAAACATAAACAAACTACAGAAGGTGTTGTTTATTAGACTCAGGGTTTAATGTAAACATTCTTGTATTGTTATGTGATGTCTTAAACGTAAACAAACAACAGTAGGTGTTGTTTATTAGACTCAGGGTTTAATGTAAACACTCTTGTATTGTTGTGTGGTGTCTTAAATGTAAACAAACTACAGAAGGTGTTGTTTATTAGACTCAGGGTTTAATGTAAACATTCTTGTATTGTTGTGTGGTGTCTTAAACATAAACAAACTACAGTAGGTGCCGTTTATTAGACTCAGGGTTTAATGTAAACATTCTTGTATTGTTGTGTGGTGTCTTAAACATAAACAAACTACAGTAGGTGTTGTTTATTAGACTCAGGGTTTAATGTAAACATTCTTGTATTGTTGTGTGGTGTCTTAAACATAAACAAACTACAGAAGGTGTTGTTTATTAGACTCAGGGTTTAATGTAAACATTCTTGTATTGTTGTGTGATGTCTTAAACGTAAACAAACTACAGTAGGTGTTGTTTATTAGACTCAGGGTTTAATGTAAACACTCTTGTATTGTTATGTGATGTCTTAAACGTAAACAAACAACAGTAGGTGTTGTTTATTAGACTCAGGGTTTAATGTAAACACTCTTGTATTGTTGTGTGGTGTCTTAAACATAAACAAACTACAGAAGGTGTTGTTTATTAGACTCAGGGTTTAATGTAAACATTCTTGTATTGTTGTGTGATGTCTTAAACATAAACAAACTACAGTAGGTGTTGTTTATTAGACTCAGGGTTTAATGTAAACATTCTTGTATTGTTGTGTGGTGTCTTAAACGTAAACAAACTACAGTAGGTGTTGTTTATTAGACTCAGGGTTTAATGTAAACATTCTTGCATTGTTGTGTTGTGTCTTAAACATAAACAAACTACAGTAGGTGTTGTTTATTAGACTCAGGGTTTAATGTAAACACTCTTGTATTGTTGTGTGGTGTCTTAAACATAAACAAACTACAGTAGGTGTTGTTTATTAGACTCAGGGTTTAATGTAAACATTCTTGTATTGTTGTGTGATGTCTTAAACGTAAACAAACTACAGTAGGTGTTGTTTATTAGACTCAGGGTTTAATGTAAACATTCTTGTATTGTTGTGTGATGTCTTAAACGTAAACAAACTACAGTAGGTGTTGTTTATTAGACTCAGGGTTTAATGTAAACATTCTTGTATTGTTGTGTGATGTCTTAAACGTAAACAAACTACAGTAGGTGTTGTTTATTAGACTCAGGGTTTAATGTAAACATTCTTGTATTGTTGTGTGATGTCTTAAACGTAAACAAACTACAGTAGGTGTTGTTTATTAGACTCAGGGTTTAATGTAAACACTCTTGTATTGTTGTGTGATGTCTTAAACATAAACAAACTACAGTAGGTGTTGTTTATTAGACTCAGGGTTTAATGTAAACACTCTTGTATTGTTGTGTGATGTCTTAAACGTAAACAAACTACAGTAGGTGTTGTTTATTAGACTCAGGGTTTAATGTAAACATTCTTGTATTGTTGTGTGGTGTCTTAAATGTAAACAAACTACAGTAGGTGTTGTTTATTAGACTCAGGGTTTAATGTAAACATTCTTGTATTGTTGTGTGGTGTCTTAAACATAAACAAACTACAGTAGGTGTTGTTTATTAGACTCAGGGTTTAATGTAAACATTCTTGTATTGTTGTGTGGTGTCTTAAATGTAAACAAACTACAGTAGGTGTTGTTTATTAGACTCAGGGTTTAATGTAAACATTCTTGTATTGTTGTGTGGTGTCTTAAATGTAAACAAACTACAGTAGGTGTTGTTTATTAGACTCAGGGTTTAATGTAAACACTCTTGTATTGTTGTGTGATGTCTTAAACGTAAACAAACTACAGAAGGTGTTGTTTATTAGACTCAGGGTTTAATGTAAACATTCTTGTATTGTTGTGTGATGTCTTAAACATAAACAAACTACAGTAGGTGTTGTTTATTAGACTCAGGGTTTAATGTAAACATTCTTGTATTGTTGTGTGATGTCTTAAACGTAAACAAACTACAGTAGGTGTTGTTTATTAGACTCAGGGTTTAATGTAAACATTCTTGTATTGTTGTGTGATGTCTTAAACGTAAACAAACTACAGTAGGTGTTGTTTATTAGACTCAGGGTTTAATGTAAACATTCTTGCATTGTTGTGTGATGTCTTAAACATAAACAAACTACAGTAGGTGTTGTTTATTAGACTCAGGGTTTAATGTAAACACTCTTGTATTGTTGTGTGATGTCTTAAACATAAACAAACTACAGTAGGTGTTGTTTATTAGACTCAGGGTTTAATGTAAACACTCTTGTATTGTTGTGTGATGTCTTAAACATAAACAAACACAGTAGGTGTTGTTTATTGACTCAGGGTTTAATGTAAACACTCTTGTATTGTTGTGTGATGTCTTAAACAAACAAACTACAGTAGGTGTTAAACATAAACATTCTTGTATTGTTGTGTGTGTCTTAAACATAAACAAACACAGTAGGTGGTTTATTAGACTCAGGGTTTAATGTAAACATTGTATTGTTTGTGTGTCTAAATAAACAAACTACAGTAGGTGTTGTTTATTAGACTCATGGTTTAATGTAAACACTCTTGTATTGTTGTGTGATGTCTTAAACATAAACAAACTACAGTAGGTGTTGTTTATTAGACTCATGGTTTAATGTAAACATTCTTGTATTGTTGTGTGGTGTCTTAAACGTAAACAAACTACAGTAGGTGTTGTTTATTAGACTCAGGGTTTAATGTAAACACTCTTGTATTGTTGTGTGATGTCTTAAACATAAACAAACTACAGTAGGTGCCGTTTATTAGACTCATGGTTTAATGTAAACATTCTTGTATTGTTGTGTGATGTCTTAAACGTAAACAAACTACAGTATGTGTTGTTTATTAGACTCAGGGTTTAATGTAAACATTCTTGCATTGTTGTGTGGTGTCTTAAACGTAAACAAACTACAGTAGGTGCCGTTTATTAGACTCAGGGTTTAATGTAAACACTCTTGTATTGTTGTGTGGTGTCTTAAACATAAACAAACTACAGTAGGTGCCGTTTATTAGACTCCTTTTGAAGCTTTAGAAGTTTTTGAAGCTTTTCACAGAATATTTAATTAGCTAACTTCTTGCTGTTGCCACTTATACAGTCAGGGATGAGAATTTCCCCCGGATACCCGGAATTCCGAGTTTTTGGAAGACCAGTAGTGCCATTTTTGTAAATCGCGTAAATTTGTTGAGAAAATTTTTACGGACCCAGTACATTATTTCACAAGCTGCCCGCTAGGTGGCAGACCATCACTTTGTTTACATCACGTACATCAGTGTAACCACGTGTATATCTCTATGTATAAAAATATAGAATCAATTGTGTGGAGTTATTTGAGTTAATTGCAGACAGTTTTTATATACTTTTGCATAGGAGCGCCCAGTACTTAGGTGTTTTTGAGACAATTAGGTATCATGTATCCTTGATAGTTGGGTATTTTAAATTATGCATGAAACAAGGTAACTGATATTTTAAGTCCACTTAGAGGCTCTCTATGGTCACAAAATTGCAATTTGTTGCTGGCTGCGCGGGACCCAAACCCCCGGCCTGTTTCAGAGTTTTTTGCAATTTGTCATTCTCATCCCTGAGTTTATCGTCTCAGAATTATTTTAGCTCATTTGTTCTGGTAATTAACTAATTTTTTTTAAACGGTCTGTAAATGATTCTGATTTCAGGCGATGTTTCATTTTCAAACTCAAACAACCAAGTGTTTAGTTTGTCACGAGAAGAACCGTTCCGTTACCGTTCTGCCGTGCAACCACTACGTATTGTGCGACCAATGTGCTCCGCTACAGAATCAGTGCCCGTACTGCCACCAGACCATAGTCCAGAAGTCCAGTCTCCTCGTGGGATTATAACAGATCTGACTTGTAGGATTTTCAAATTTGTAGACATCGAATTTTTTAGCGTGCGAGCGGTTTGGTGACGTTTCGGCGTGAAAGTGCGGTGAACGTGCGGTTCGGCGTGAAAGTGCGGTGAGCGTGCGGTTTGGCGGAGTGCGATGCTTGCTGTGAAAGTGTTGATTTTAAAAGACAATTTTTCTATGAAGTTTTAACTACAAATGCGGGTAAAGCAACAATAAAATGAAGTGATTTAGTTCTGAAATGTACATTTGACGTTAAAATGAAATCTTATTGAGTTTTAATAATACAAGTTTTATACCTGTAATATTATTTGCTAACAAACAAATAATTCCTGTACAAACTAAGGATGCTTTCATCTAATTGTTATACTGGAATGTTTTATGAGCAAACCTAGTGCTACCCAGTTCACACTAAAGCGGTTTATTCAGTATGCTTGGTTAACTAAGACGGAAAACCTGTGTTTGAATCCCACTCATTGGAATAGCGCTAAAAACGGGGCACTTGCTAAATCTCTTTTTCAGGACGTGTTTTAAAAAGATTTTATGCTATATTTACCTGAAAAATCTTTTTCATAAAGATACTAATTTCAAGTTAGTGATCAGTAAACTCTTTCAGTGTGAATAGCAGAGTTTCGGTTTGTCGACAATTGGACTTTCGATTCAGTTTCTTCTTTTTTGAATTCATCGAGTTTTTTGAAGCCGAAATCGGTAATTCCGAGGTTTGGTCATGTTTGACCAGTTTAGCTGTTATTTTTTCCTAGATGTTAAAAACCCGTTGAAAAATCTTGACCAAAATAGCAGCTGAAATTAAATGAAAATTTCATATATCGTGCTTTTGAACAATGCGGTGCTGACGATTGAGAATTTCTCCAGGCTCCTTCAACTGAAAAATAAACGGAGTTTGAACAAAATCAAATTTAATGTCACAATTTATGAAATATAAGCAACGAAATATCTACGGCGTCATTATCTTTAACTGTAAAGTTTTTTATGCTTCTTTGATTAAGATTTCTCCTATTTTCGGTTACCTGTATTTCATAAATTTCGGTTTTGGTTTGTAATTTGAGCTCCCTGGGTGAACGGATTGTGTGTTTACCTAAAATTATCTACGATAACATCTGAATTATCAGAACATCTCGTTAACACAGGAATTTAATGTTGAACATTTTTAAATTTAGTACGATAAGTATATTTTTCTAACCAATTTGTCTGTTTTTTTGGGTTGTGAATGTAACAATGGTACCTCTTTGTATAGACTCTATTGCCATTGCACTATATTCTGCTGTAATTTTTCAAATTATCTGACTTTATGGTGGGTCTGTTAACACTTTTATATTTCTGTCTGCTTAATTTTAAACTGAAAATAGTTACGAAAATTGCGGTTAGTTTTTTTTATTGTACGCAACCTGTTTAGGTGCCTTCATTTACGTGACTGCAGCTTCAATGCATTGCAATAGAAATTTGCACTGATGCTACAGACAGCTTTGTTTAATCTGCATGAAAAATTGTTAAATTTAAATTGCTTTGTTTGCAGCCAGTGCTTGCTAACATAGACTGTATAATAAGTCGGTACATACTAGAGTTGAGACAGTTTAACTAACCGTTTAAACGTTATTAATTGTGGTTGCGTTTAACCGTTCCCGATGATGTCATACACACATACATGTTGAACTGTACGTGATTTGCACGTGTAAGAGGTGCGGTTCAAATCTAGCATGCGCCAGCAAGAATGTCCAACATGGCAGCATGACATTTCTCGACTGAAAAACTTTTTGCAAATTACCATTGCCAAGATTGTCTTCTTCGGCAACCAGATTAATTGATACAATGTTGTAAATAGTTCAATTTTATGTAAGCGGTACATTGCCAACTGTGTACGCCAACTCAGAAAAGATACAAGGTTTCATTAATACATAGAAAACTTGACTGACTAACGGGTTAAATGGTTAGTAATTTTCTAAATGGTTACACTAATTAGCGGTCGGTTATATGGTTAACTGTCTCAGCCCTAGTACGTACAGTATGTTGATGGATAGTGTCGCCATCTGTTGAAAGTACTTGAAAATAACAAAAGACCAGTTTGAGTGTGGTAATTTTAAAAACATAGAAGTTGAATTTAGTGGAAAATTAGTTATTATTTGCGATTGAATTATGATCTTAAAGGCACTGTATGCTATGATGTCACTTACTTGTTTGAACCTGCCTCTGTTGAACCAGTGAGAGCACTGTTCACGGTTAAGCTTTTGAAATAGCGAGAATTACGCTCAAACTTTCGGAAACTGTAGAGATTTTCCCCCGAGTTGCAAAAATTTATGTAACTTTCAACTGGACAGCTTTGCTCGCTTGATTTTTGTTCATGCTAATCGACGCTACGGTTAAGTAAAGTGTGGATTATGTGACTGTATTTATATGCAGTAAATTGCGGTACTTAAGCTGTTAGAAGAAAAGCTTTGAGTTGTCACACGCGAGCGTGTCAAACGGATTCGCTGCATGTCGAGTTTGTTCAGATTTGCAAAAGTGGAAAGCTCAGATTGGACATGTTGCATTATTCTTCTAGTGAGGTGGATTGTGAAAATGACCAGTCGGGGTTGATATGTCGTAATGGTCAGTCTGAGTAGGCATGTCATAATGACCAAATCATTGTAGAGGTATCGTAATGGTCAGTCAGGGTAGACATGTCGTAAGGACCAAATCATTGTAGAGGTATCGTAATGGTCACTCTGTGTAGAAATGTTATAATGGTCACTCTGGGTAGACATGTTATAATGGTCAGTCTGGGTAGGCAATGTCATAATGACCAAGTCATTGTAGAGGTATCGTTATGGTCAGTCTGGGTAGTCATTTCATGACTGTAGATACTTGTAATGAAATGCATTGTTTGTATTTGTGGAGCCGAAACCCAAACAACCGGGGCTTAATAATACATTGTTTGCTACATCTGCTTTTAAATTTGCTCTGTGCCCATTTTAAAACATTGTTAATTATAGAATTGGACTAGTTGCTTAGTACTGTGTATTTAAATTATTACTGTTTTAGCTCGTGTAGGCTGCATGCTTTATCATCGCCACCTGTAGATAAAACATTACATATATATAAATATATAAACTGATTTAGCTTTTGTTTGCTAGCAACCGTATGATTAGAATTTTCCTGGTACTTGTACCGTATATACATTGTTATTAAAATACTATGAAATTGCATATATTTTTCTTTTTCCTAAACTTACGTATGTTCTATTAACTATAATTCGTGATTATCTTGAAAAATGCAAGTTGAATTTTATTTTAATGTCAGAAATTTTATTTTTCTTCATGATAACTAAGATAACTTCAAGATAGCTTCAAGATAACTAAGCAAGTAGTTTACCCGTGACCTGTACTTTGAGACAAATCTTCTTACCTGTGATTATAGATTGTAGAGACACTTTATTCGGACATACAAATAAACATGAAGCTAGCGTTGTAAGCATTGAGATGCATTTTGTGTTGAAGAATTTCTTGCATTTTTCTTATATATTTTAATTGCTAAAGAGCTGCGTCGTAGTTAAATAAACTGTTAGAAGTTTATTGTTCTATTTCGTTTATATTGTGAATCGTAAACAGTATTGTAGTTATTCAACCAAAAGCGTGATTCTAGTTACTCTAGTGTCGATAAAATTGTACAAAGTCTGACATGTTCTATTTTCTGATATCGTCATGACGATCGTATGTGTACAGAAATAAAATGAAATAAAATAGAACGATATTAAACGCATTTTCTCTTGCTCGTTTATTTTTTGTGGAAAACTGAGAATCTTTTTCACTTTGACTTGAACACTGAACACTGGAAAACAGAAATTGATGTGCTGCATTCATAGGAAATAAAAAAGACTTGAAAAAAATTAATATTGAATACATTTTTGATTTTTTTTACTACACTGTATTGACGAAACTCTAACTTTTAGAGTTTTTCTCGTAAGATGGAGCCACTTGACGTAGTGAAGTGTTTACAGTACTTAATTTTTGCCATGTAGATGAGGTGAGATGAATGGACAAGTGCTCAAGGTGCATGCTTTGCAATTGAGGTTAAGCAGTTCCGGGGCAGGTCGGTAACTTGATGGGTGACTGCGAATACGATCAAATGAATTCAACATACAGTAGGAAAACTTGGTATTAAAGGAAAACCGGATGACTCGATTTCATTTCAGTTTACTGTCCAAAATATACATTTTCTTTCCTATGAAAGTTGGCAGTTTTTTCTCATATCTGAATGATTGCCTTGGAAAGTTAGTCAACGGCAGCCAAACACAGCTATCGCTTATGTCACAAACTAACCGCAGTTGTGCAATGGTAGATGTCTTCCCTGCGTGTCAAGCACGGTTGCACAAGCAAAGATTTCTATAAGATGCTGATGTGATGTCACGAAAGTGAGCTCTACATCACACACGAACACTGCAGTTCATGGTCATACTTGTCACGGTACAACACCTATTTGTCAGCCACACGAATGTGGCAAAAAGGCACCATTGGCAGTCTTAGTGGATTCCTTGAGCTGCGCGTAGCTTTGAAGGTTTATCAAAATTTAGCTATCCGAGGAAATTATTATTTAATCTAAGCTTTGATTTTAAAAAAGCTGTTGTAGTTTTCAGTATTTTAGAGCATACTTCATTTTGAACTAATGTCTATACAATCATCTACATTTCAAACACGTAGTTAGTACAATTATTACAAAAATCATTAATACTTTTCACAGTGAGTATCAAGCTGTCATAGCGTCATCAACTCTTTTCAATAATTACCAAGTTGCTCAACTTAGATTTCCTGTTTAGACAGCTATATATTATAATGCCTATAATGTATTCGAACTCTTAATCATTGCTTTTTTAATCTGGCTACACTTTGGCTAAGTTTCAGTTAACTGGAATTGTAGTTTGTCGCCATCTGGTGGCTGAAAACAGAACTCCGTATATTTTCGTTATTTATTTGTTTTACGAACATGTACTGAGGTAAATTTTGTTTTCAAAGTAAATTATTATTTTCAGCCACGAGATGGCGACAAACTACAATTCGTCGTTTCTACAGCTCACCCTAGTGGGAATTTTGGAAACGTAGAAAATCGGAAAATCACGGAGCCCGTAAGAAACCGTGAAGTTTCGTGGCCACATTTGATTTGCAGCAACGGATAAACTGTTATTTTAAACGTGTACGATTAGTATACATATAGCTATTGCATTATTATTATTGATTAAAATTAGTCGTTGACCGTTACCGTTACGGTCGTGATGATGCGTCAACATTTAGCGAAAATATTTACATAAAAAATTCCCTACAGCCAATGGCGTGGCTATTGGGGGGAGCAATTTCAGAACCACTTTTTCAACGTTGGCACCTTTTCAACAATTTTTAGTTCACTTGTTGCTGAACGATCGTTTTGTCTTTTTGAATTAGATAAAGTCCAACCTTCGTTCTACAATAGACAAGGATAGGTTGTCTGGGTTAGCTTTGTTTTCCATTGAAAGAGAGTGGCTACTGAGGTGGATTATAATAAAGTTATAAAATACTTTGCTGGAATGAAGCCTAGATGAAAGTGAATGTTGTAGTTCCTTCGTGATACATTTTTCACAATGATTCATTTTGTTTTCATTTTGCATTTAAATTTAAAATAATTAAATAACATGTGTGTCTTTATTATGTTTTGATATTTAAGACCTTACTATAAAACTTTTAATTTTAAATACAACATAACAATTATATACTTCATTTAAAACTGTATCTTCCTCGTGTTTTGATTTTAAACACAAAATAATGTATATAGTCAATGCATTAGAAATTGTTTGGTGTGTTTCACTGCGCCTCGGTTGCTCCCTCTAACTTTAGAACATGGCTACGCCCCTGTCACTGCGTCTTTTTTATGTGCTTGCTCCCCCTAACTTTGGAACCTGGCTACGCCCCTGTGTACAGCCTACGAATAAACTCTGGGCATGTTTAAGTTTAGGAATAAATAGAAAAGTGTGACAACGTACAGTTGTATACTTTTCATTGAGAAATATCTGAGAGTCTTGTGAAGACGTTTCACAGGGACATCATGACCTTTGTTAGATAAATATACATACAGTATGTTTATTCGCTTGAATGATGCGATGTATTATTTCTGTTAACTCGTTTCAACTTTTAACTTTTCCGCTTATGCATTTACTGTTACAGTTTGGAGGCAAGCATTCTCTATCAGGAAGCGAATTCGAATGGATTTTTTTACATTCGACTTCGATTCAAACCGATTTTTTTCTATTTTCGAATCCGAATCGAATTCAGTTTCAAAGATTTTCGAACAGATTTTTGAGTCATTGTTAAAAAGCGGTCTCACAAAGATCATGCATATTACTTGATTTTGTTCTGCAATAAAAAAACTAATCATTTGTTTGAAAATTGTGCAGAGATTTCGCAGCTAAATTGAGCTGATTTCATGACATTTCAAACGTTTTAACGATAAAGAACGTACGCAGTTGAAGTGCTGAATTATTCGAATCTAGAATTTGTGTTCGAATCGAATTCAAACGGTGCGTGATTAGGGTTGCCACTCCTGATTTGGTTAGAAGTCGAGGGTTGCCACCACTCCTGATTTGGCCTGGAGACGAGGGTTGCCACCACTTTTTATTTAGCCTGGAATCGGGGGTTGCCAGCACTTCTGATTTGGCCTGGAGTCTAGGGTTGCCACAACTTCTGATTTGGCTTGGAGTCGAGGGTTGCCATCACTCCTGATTTGGCCTGGAGTCGAGGGTTGCCACCACCCCTGATTTGGCCTGGAGTCGAGGGTTGCCACCACTCCTGATTTGACCTGGAGTCGAGGGTTGCCACCACTCCTGATTTGGCCTGGAGTCTAGGGTTGCCACCACCCCTGATTTGGCCTGGAGTCTAGGGTTGCCACCACCCCTGATTTGGCCTGGAGTCGAGGGTTGCCACCACCCCTGATTTGGCCTGGAGTCCAGGGTTACCACCACTTCTGATTTGCCCTGGAGTCGTGGGTTGCCACCATTTCTGATTTGGCCCGGAGTCAAGGGTTGCCACCACTTCTGATTTGGCCTGGAGTCGAGGGTTGCCACCATTTCTGATTTGGCCCGGAGTCTAGGGTTGCCACCACTTCTGATTTGGCCCGGAGTCTAGGGTTGCCACCATTTCTGATTTGGCCCGGAGTCTAGGGTTGCCACCACTTCTGATTTGGCCCGGAGTCTAGGGTTGCCACCATTTCTGATTTGGCCCGGAGTCTAGGGTTGCCACCACTTCTGATTTGGCCCGGATTCTAGGGTTGCCACCATTTCTGATTTGGCCTGGAGTCGAGGGTTGCCACCACTTCTGATTTGGCCTGGAATCGAGGGTTGCCACCACTTCTGATTAGGCCCGGAGTCTAGGGTTGCCACCACTCCTGATTTGGCCTGGAGTCGAGGGTTACCACCACTTCTGATTTGGCCTGGAGTCGAGGGTTACCACCACTTCTGATTTGGCCTGGAGTCGAGGGTTGCCACCACTCCTGATTAGGCCCGGAGTCTAGGGTTGCCACCACTCCTGATTAGGCCCGGAGTCTAGGGTTGCCACCACTCCTGATTTGGCCTGGAGTCGAGGGTTACCATCACTCCTGATTTGGTCTGGAGTCGAGGGTTGCCACCACTCCTGATTAGGCCCGGAGTCTAGGGTTGCCACCACTCCTGATTTGGCCTGGAGTCTAGGGTTGCCAGCACTCCTGATTTGGCCTGGAGTCGAAGTTTGCCAGCACTCCTGATTTGGCCTGGAGTCAAGGGTTGCCACCATTTCTGATTTGGCCTGGAGTCGAGGGTTGCCACCACTTCTGATTTGGCCTGGAGTCTCCTGAAATTCAGCCATAGATTCGTAGTTCGGTCGAAACTTTGAAAATTTCTGAAATCTCCATAATTATGTTGAAATATAAGTGGAAAACCGGAAATACAACTTGCATGCCATAGAATCTTTGCAAAAGATTAAGCCAAGAAACAGCTGAACTATTAACTCTATCAACTCTTTATTAACTAAGGTAGTAAACTTATTAAATTAAATTACATGGCTTCATCATTTCATCCCTTCTACATTTTTTCCAGTTTTTGCTGCAGAAGCAAATAGTGCAAATCAAATATTCATCCGCTTTAGCTTTAATTCACACGACGCAAAGTGTTTAATAATTTCATGGATAAACCCCGATCCCAGAAACCTCAGCAAACTTGAGAAATGTGACTGGGAAGAAACTTCAAACATTGATGTACAGGCTGCACAAAAACAGGCGCTGTAGGTCTCAGTTCAGTTGTGTTAGTTTGTGACGAACTACAAACGTTCGACAGCTCATGCGTAAGCACAGCGCTAAATTTGAAATTGAATTTTTATCTTAAAACTTGCTGAGTTTTAGTACAACACACTGAACACCTTACGGTAGCACTGTACTTCAATTTTCGCTTTCGTAAACACGTGCAACACGCTCGTGGAGTATTTTTATTGTTGAACATTATGTTAGTTTGTGAGGTCATTGATAATTGGACTCGCCTTTCGTTAATTAAGTCTTTAATGTACTAACTAATTATCAGACACGTTTTTGCAATATTATTCGTGTTAAAATGTAATTTTTCCTGTACTTGAAAACGGGGTAGTATATAAAAGATCATCCCGTCTGCCTTTAAGCGCAGCACAAATTTTTGCCTCCCTTATTTACTGATCATTTTTGTTTGAATGCTGAGATACATAATTACGATACACGTTATAGACTGAACTATCACTACATACAGTGAAACACAAATGTTAGAAAATTTTCTATTAAATGCAATGGGCCTTACATATGGAATTCAATTGCTCCAGCTATTAAAAATGCCAACTCGCTGTCCATATTTAAAAAAAATTATAAATTAAAGTTACTTGAAACATATAACTGATCACTCAATCATGATTTGTTGTTTTTTATTTTCAAAAACTTCCCCTCTAGTATAATAATATTTTTATTACTTCCCACCCGTATTTATATTTGTATATATTGTAATATTGTATCTGTATATATTGTAATTTTTTTCGTAACTAATTCTAGTGGCCTACCATAAGCTAGCTTCTTATGTCTCTAGCGCAGAATTCATGAATTGTATCAAATTTTTGTATTAGAAAAACTGATTATCGGTGCACATGTAATGTATATGTATATGTTTATTGCGAAATAAATCTATTAAATCTAAATCTAATCTAATCTAAAAATCTCTATTATTATCAACTCAAGCAACTAAATTGATAAACCAGAGTAAATAATGTGTAAAATACTGAATCAGACAACCAGCACATGTCTAGAAACCTAAAACCCCAGGCTCTAACACGTCTTTTTGTAAATCATTCACTACAAAGCTGAAATGACACAATTTGCACAGACGTAGGAAGTAGTAGACTAACACGACAGTGCTGCCACCACTCCAGATTTTACACAGATTTGAATGAAAAAAGTTAAAATTGCGTAGGTGATACGACGATACAAAAAGTAAATTTCTTGCATTTATAACTCACTCTGTCTGTCAGTTTATGTGTTCATTATCTAATCACGTGACATTTTAACAATTATTTAACGTTTACTAAACGCTGTAGGCATAATCATGGACTCAAGTTCAAAGTTTGAGCTAATTCTCAAACTGTTCTGTTCTACATATTAAATATCTATAACAACGTCACGATTATAGTAGAATTTCCTGCAAGTTTCTTGGCGGTAAAGAATCAATTCACAATACCATCTTGTCTGCTTGGTATGTCGAATTAACATTATGGGCTATCGTAGTATTGTGGAAATAAAACACAGATTTAACCCTTTCAGTCCCAAATTATTTTTTAATAAGGAATTTTTTTTTGGCTCGGTACTTTTGTTCAGTATGTCCATCTCGTTTACACATAATAATTATTTTTTCTACCTGTGCCCTCGTGCTAAATATAGCCTGTATCCCACGGGATACATTGGGATTCAATGGAAGCATAAAATGTGCTTCATTTTGCAACTGCTGATAATTTTTAAAGTATTTAAAACATTTAGTATGCACGCTATGCTGATCTGTACAAAGTCATCTCTAAAGTACTGTACCTTGCGCAGTTTTTAGGCTATGTAGATTTTCTCGTTTGCCATTTTATCACCATTTTTAGTCTATTGTTATTGGCTTAAATCAAAATAACTATTAACAGATCAAATGACTCTCAGTTTTAAAATTTTGTTAATTTTAAAGGTAGAAAATATTCTCATATCCCACGGGATACAAGGGGTATGAAAGGGTTAATCGTTTGTGTTATTCGTACGATTTTTATTACAATTGTGCATTCATCGGCCAGGTCTAGTTAATGTAGGTTGACGTGGCGGGACCGCTTATAATTACTTCAATTACTATTATTATTAGCTAATTACTGTCTTCTAAAACGAGACATTGTCCTTCACACCCACAGACAGTATGGCAGATTAAATCTTCTATAGTGAGTATTCATTCATCCTTTTAGTTATCAGGCTCAGCATTGCTTAACTTCAGCTGCTAAGCGTACCCATTGACCGCAGAGCTATTGATGTCTTGGTGTCTATGCGATGGTATCGAAGTTTGATTATCTAGTTATCACTATAGTGTCGGTCGCTCGTTTATATTTTGTCAAATGTCTTTGCCTAAAATCAATAGATCACTGGAAAGAATGCACCTGATTGTACTTGAATGTACTTGATTGTACTTAATTGCACTATATTGTATTTGATTGTACTTGACTGTACGTAATTGTAGTTTATTGTACTTGAATGTACTTGATTGTAGCTGACTCTACTCGATTATACTTGACTATACTTGATTCTACTTGATTGTAATTCACAACACTTGATTGTACTTTAGTGTACTTGGTTGTACTTGATTGTACCTGACTATACTTGACTGTACTTCACTGTACTTGGTTGCACTTGAATGTATTGATTATACTTGATTGTACATGAATCTACTTGATTGTACTGGACTGTACCTGATTGTACTTGATTGTACTTTACTGTAGTTGGTTGTACTTGACTGTATTGATTATGCTTGATTGTACATGAATCTACTTGATTGTACTGGACTGTACCTGATTGTACTTGATTGTACTTTACTGTGCTTGATTGTACTTTAGTGTAGTGTACTTGATTGCACCTGACTATACTTTACTGTACTTGGTTGTACTTGACTGTATTGATTATACTTGATTGTACATGAATCTACTTGATTGTACTGGACTGTACCTGATTGTACTTTACTGTGCCTGATTGTACTTTAGTGTACTTGATTGTACCTGACTATACTTGACTGTACTTGGTTGCACTTGACTGTATTGATTATACTTGAATGTACTTGATTATACTTGATTGTACTTGATTGTACTTTACTGTACTTGGTTGTTCTTGATTGTAATCGACTATACTATACTGTACTTTACTGTACTTGGTTGTACTTGATTGTACTTAACTATACTATACTGTATTTTACTGTACTTGGTTGTACTTAATTGTACTTGACTGTACTATACTGTACTGTACTGTACTTTACTGTACTTGGTTGTACTTAATTGTACTTGACTGTACTATACTGTACTTTACTGTACTTAGTTGTACTTAATTGTACTTGACTGTACTATACTGTACTTTACTGTACTTGGTTGTACTTAATTGTACTTGACTGTACTATACTGTACTTGTCTGTACTATACTGTACTTTACTGTACTTGGTTGTATTTGACTATACTGTACTGTACTTGGTTGTACTTATTTGTGCTTGATTCTTTCAAGTGTTTTGTTGAGACATGCATACAGTGTTTCTCACCCAGTTGTATTTTCCTTATAAGTAAGTAAACCAGACTTACATGTCAACACAGTAGGAACTGAACTGACAGTTGTTGGCATCCTTCTGTCTCGGAAGACAATGGAGTGTGCGTCAAAAGAGTCAGTTATTGATCACATTGATGGAGCTTCAGCGTCGACTGTGCGCCAAGAGAGTCCGATCCTTCAACGTCTCCAGGGCGCACGCCTGGGCAAGGTGTATGGACATCCTGAGTTGCCCAGACAACAGGAACCCCCTCTCTTCCTCCCTGGTGTAGTCCAAAGGAAAGCGGAGCGATACGTTTAGCACCAGGTTGGCTGCAGGAGCTGCCGGAGTCAGTGAGCATGCAGCACTGGTCCGCCTTCGGGGCTCCACTCCTGATTTGGAAGGTTTACTCCTCTACACATGACCGTTGGGTCACTTGACCTCCTCTGCCCTCTAGCCATTGGCTGCTTGTACAGCTCCTCCGCCTAGTGTCGAGATACAGTGTGGGCATCCCGCAAGCCTA
Source organism: Tubiluchus corallicola (assembly GCA_030141605.1). Lineage (NCBI taxonomy): Eukaryota > Metazoa > Priapulida > Priapulimorpha > Priapulimorphida > Tubiluchidae > Tubiluchus > Tubiluchus corallicola. The sequence goes on from JAQGDQ010001645.1 coordinate 20,431, forward strand.
TAGCACCTGGTATTCCTAGGCGGTCACCCATCCAAGTACTAACCAAGCTCCACGTTGCTTAACTTCGGCGATCAGACGAGAACCGGTGTTTTCAACGTGATTTGACCGTAGTCTTGAACTGATAGTAAATCGATTCACTGAGCAACGACCTTGACATAGGGGTCAATTGCTACTTACACCTTTAAATGTTGCATTTATACATTGTGTAAACATTAAAGTATGCTTTAAAATATTGAAAACTACAACAGCTTTTTTAAATTAAAGCTTAGATTAAATAATAATTATCTTGGACAGTTAAATTTTATTAAACTTTCAAAGCTACTCAGCGAATCTACTAAGACTGGCAATGGTATCTTTGTGTCACCTTCGCGTGGCCGACAAATAGGCGTTGTACAGTGATAAACACGATCATGAACTGCAGTGTTCGTCCGTGACGTCAGTGTGACGTAGAACTCATCTTCGTGACATCGCATCGACGTCTTATAGCAATCTTCGATTACGCAAACGTGCTTGACGCACAAAGAAGATACCTACCATTGCACAAGCTGTGGTTAGTTTGTGACGTAAGTGACAGCTGTGTTCGGTCGCTGTTAATTGACTTTCCAAGGTAATTATTCAAATATCGGAAACAATTGCTAACTTTAATAGGCTAGAAAACGTATATTTTCCACGGTAAATTAAAATTAGATTGAATGTAATCAATCGTCCAGTTTTTTCTTTAAACACAAATGCTCTTGAGCATTCCGTTTCCAAGTAAACGAAATTGATTATTCCATTTTCTTTTTGTTTGGTAAAGCAAAAGTTTGGTAAAGCTTGTCACGTTTCTTCACAAGCAAAAATCTTTTAGCATTTACATTATTTAGTTTTGAAATCTCTCATAATGGCAAATCAAAGAGCCTTTTACATTTTTTCCAACGCTATGTATTATATCTGACGTTCGTTAAAAGGGACCTTTTACTGCTACTTGTCTGTGCCAAATGAATACTAGAAACGATGTGATTTTCCTGGAAAAACCACCTGACAAGGACTCGTCCCGTCTTGTCTTGTCTTTTTGCAGTTATCGTTGCCGTTAGAATTTCTAATGCATTTCATATTGTTTATCGTTGCCGTTAGAATTTCTAGTTCATTTCATATTGTTTATCGTTGCCGTTAGAATTTCTAGTTCATTTCATATTGTTTATCGTTGCCGTTAGAATTTCTAGTTCATTTCATATTGTTTATCGTTGCCGTTAGAATTTCTAGTGCATTTCATATTGTTCATCGTTGCCGTTAGAATTTCTAGTGCATTTCATATTGTTTATCGTTGCCGTTAGAATTTCTAGTTCATTTCATATTGTTTATCGTTGCCGTTAGAATTTCTAGTGCATTTCATATTGCTCATCGTTGCCGTTAGAATTTCTAGTTCATTTCATATTGTTTATCGTTGCCGTTAGAATTTCTAGTGCATTTCATATTGCTCATCGTTGCCGTTAGAATTTCTAGTGCATTTCATATTGTTTATCGTTGCCGTTAGAATTTCTAGTTCATTTCATATTGTTTATCGTTGCCGTTAGAATTTCTAGTTCATTTCATATTGTTTATCGTTGCCGTTAGAATTTCTAGTGCATTTCATATTGTTTATCGTTGCCGTTAGAATTTCTAGTTCATTTCATATTGTTTATCGTTGCCGTTAGAATTTCTAGTGTATTTCACATTGTTCATCGTTGCCGTTAGAATTTCTAGTGTATTTCATATTGTTCATCGTTGCCGTTAGAATTTCTAGTGCATTTCATATTGTTTATCGTTGCCGTTAGAATTTCTAGTTCATTTCATATTGTTTATCGTTGCCGTTAGAATTTCTAGTGCATTTCATATTGTTCATCGTTGCCGTTAGAATTTCTAGTTCATTTCATATTGTTTATCGTTGCCGTTAGAATTTCTAGTGCATTTCATATTGTTCATCGTTGCCGTTAGAATTTCTAGTTCATTTCATATTGTTTATCGTTGCCGTTAGAATTTCTAGTGCATTTCATATTGTTCATCGTTGCCGTTAGAATTTCTAGTTCATTTCATATTGTTTATCGTTGCCGTTAGAATTTCTAGTCCATTTCATATTGTTTATCGTTGCCGTTAGAATTTCTAGTGCATTTCATATTGTTTATCGTTGCCGGTAGAATTTCTAGTGCATTTCATATTGTTTATCGTTGCCGTTAGAATTTCTAGTGCATTTCATATTGTTTATCGTTGCCGGTAGAATTTCTAGTGCATTTCATATTGTTTATCGTTGCCGTTAGAATTTCTAATGCATTTCATATTGTTTATCGTTGCCGTTAGAATTTCTAATGCATTTCATATTGTTTATCGTTGCCGTTAGAATTTCTAATGCATTTCATATTGTTTATCGTTGCCGGTAGAATTTCTAGTGCATTTCATATTGTTTATCGTTGCCGTTAGAATTTCTAGTTCATTTCATATTGTTTATCGTTGCCGGTAGAATTTCTAGCGCATTTCATATTGTTTATCGTTGCCGTTAGAATTTCTAGTGCATTTCATATTGTTTATCGTTGCCGTTAGAATTTCTAGTTCATTTCATATTGCTCATCGTTGCCGTTAGAATTTCTAGCGCATTTCATATTGTTTATCGTTGCCGTTAGAATTTCTAGTTCATTTCATATTGTTTATCGTTGCCGTTAGAATTTCTAGTTCATTTCATATTGTTTATCGTTGCCGTTAGAATTTCTAGTGCATTTCATATTGCTCATCGTTGCCGTTAGAATTTCTAGTTCATTTCATATTGTTTATCGTTGCCGTTAGAATTTCTAGTGCATTTCATATTGTTTATCGTTGCCGTTAGAATTTCTAGTTCATTTCATATTGTTTATCGTTGCCGTTAGAATTTCTAGTTCATTTCATATTGTTTATCGTTGCCGTTAGAATTTCTAGTGCATTTCATATTGTTTATCGTTGCCGTTAGAATTTCTAGTGCATTTCATATTGTTTATCGTTGCCGTTAGAATTTCTAGTGCATTTCATATTGTTCATCGTTGCCGTTAGAATTTCTAGTTCATTTCATATTGTTTATCGTTGCCGTTAGAATTTCTAGTGTATTTCATATTGTTTATCGTTGCCGTTAGAATTTCTAGTCCATTTCCTATTGTTTATCGTTGCCGTTAGAATTTCTAGTTCATTTCATATTGTTTATCGTTGCCGTTAGAATTTCTAGTTCATTTCATATTGTTTATCGTTGCCGTTAGAATTTCTAGTTCATTTCATATTGTTTATCGTTGCCGTTAGAATTTCTAGTGCATTTCATATTGTTTATCGTTGCCGTTAGAATTTCTAGTGCATTTCATATTGTTTATCGTTGCCGGTAGAATTTCTAGTTCATTTCATATTGTTTATCGTTGCCGTTAGAATTTCTAGTGTATTTCATATTGTTTATCGTTGCCGTTAGAATTTCTAGTGCATTTCATATTGTTTATCGTTGCCGTTAGAATTTCTAGTTCATTTCATATTGTTTATCGTTGCCGTTAGAATTTCTAGTGCATTTCATATTGTTTATCGTTGCCGGTAGAATTTCTAGTTCATTTCATATTGTTTATCGTTGCCGTTAGAATTTCTAGTGCATTTCATATTGCTCATCGTTGCCGTTAGAATTTCTAGTTCATTTCATATTGTTTATCGTTGCCGTTAGAATTTCTAGTGCATTTTATATTGCTCATCGTTGCCGTTAGAATTTCTAGTTCATTTCATATTGTTTATCGTTGCCGTTAGAATTTCTAGTGCATTTTATATTGCTCATCGTTGCCGTTAGAATTTCTAGTGTATTTCATATTGTTTATCGTTGCCGTTAGAATTTCTAGTGCATTTCATATTGTTTATCGTTGCCGTTAGAATTTCTAGTCCATTTTATATTGTTTATCGTTGCCGTTAGAATTTCTAGTGCATTTCATATTGTTTATCGTTGCCGTTAGAATTTCTAGTGCATTTCATATTGTTTATCGTTGCCGTTAGAATTTCTAGTCCATTTCATATTGTTTATCGTTGCCGTTAGAATTTCTAGTGCATTTCATATTGTTTATCGTTGCCGTTAGAATTTCTAGTGCATTTCATATTGTTTATCGTTGCCGTTAGAATTTCTAATGCATTTCATATTGTTTATCGTTGCCGGTAGAATTTCTAATGCATTTCATATTGTTTATCGTTGCCGTTAGAATTTCTAATGCATTTCATATTGTTTATCGTTGCCGGTAGAATTTCTAGTGCATTTTATATTGCTCATCGTTGCCGTTAGAATTTCTAGTGCATTTCATATTGTTTATCGTTGCCATTATAATTTCTGTTTCATATTTTTACATTCAATTCGCGTTCAGATCTAGTCAGTAGTAAACTGGTATCTAGGTCTTGTTACAGCTGCTCATTCAATGTGAACACAGCTTTACCTCAAGGCGGTGATGGCACACGGAAATCATACTTAACAGATTACAGACCGCAAAGAATCGAGCAAATTAATTCAAAAACCACCCGCCATATAAAGGTGACCTTTATTACTGACCTTTATAAATTGTGATTAAAACTGACCATCGAGGGCAGCACTATACTTTTCAACACTTTAGTTTCTAAAATACGTAGATTTTTGAAGTTTTTCATGTAGTGAAAAAACTATAGCGACCCACTCTGGAAATATCTCAGCAAAATCAGCATTGCTAGACATGTGATTAAATCAATATTGAATCAAATTATACATTGTTACGTCACAAATGGATGATTGTTGAATTAGTTATGATTGTCTTGATTTTCGGTTCATTATTATATGATTTTTAACAAATTAACAACAATCAGAAGTTAAGTATAAGCCGAGAAACTAATTATTATCTTTTTGAAACGCATAGTAAATATGTAAATTTGCAGCTTTGGCCTTAAAAAGTTTCAAAATTCTCAGCAATTATGCAAATTAGTCGAAGCGAATTCTTCGTCTGTCCGAAGTTTGCAAACTAGGCTTAGACTAATTTTCGAAATTCCATCGGTAACCCATTTTTAGCACTCGAATCGTACTTGCATGTTCTTGACTGCTTTGTCTGCATTGTTTACAGACAGACTGATACTTGTTACTAATCTTCTCTGACTCAACTTTCACTTCGCCCGGATTTTGTCACTTTAGGAAGTTCACTGGCTTTGCGGTGTTCGAAAATCAATAATTTCTCAGGAAGCTTATAGCTGTGCTGTCCACTAGAATGGACAAGCAGAGCGATGACGTCACGAAGTCTCTACCCACGTGATCGTAACTTGCTTATCGACTTGAAGAGCGAATTGTCTACCGTACAAACTGCAAGAGTGAATTGTCTACTGTACGAACTACAAAACTACTTCTCTTTTACTCTTTTTTTTACTAAATCTTTCTTCCTTTCTTTCTTCTCTCTCTTTTACTCTTTCTTACTATATAACACCCTTCTGTTTTACCTGTGGATTCGCCAATGTTTGAGAGGAGCTGCAGAAGTTTTTGCCACGGGGGAATGAACTCACTACGGTGTACTAACCAGAGCAGGTTGTCTACCGATGCATAAACGCCCGCAGCGCCTCAAGCGGTATAACCGTAAAACAGTTACAATGTGTAATATTCTATGAGCATAACTGTTGTTGTTCGCACAGTTCGCGATCATTTTATTGTTAGAATTTTAAACACAAAGTCAGTGTTTAGGTGAAGATTATGTCAGTAGGGTAAATTACGAGGAAATATCGTTTTGGAGGGTGTTGCCTACCCAAGTGTGATTTCTGGTACGAAATTATTGATTTTTTGTACTTTTGTGGATCAGGGAAAAGTAAAATGTTTAAAAAGTAAACTCATCATTTTGCTTTTGTATCTGAAGTTTTTTTGTTTACCAAGTGTGTTGTTGTTGTTGTTGTTGTCATTGTCGCTGTAACTTTTACTGCCGTTGTTGTTGTTGTTGTTGTTGTTGTAAACAGTTGTAAACAAGGATTTGTAAACAGTTGAATTGTTGCTTTCAGGAAATGCTAAATTTAGGCGTTGCTGTGCTTTCTGGTGTCGTGGCCGGTCTCACTATTGGCATAATTGTAGCAATATTACTCTACTGTGTCCTCAGTCGTGCAAATAAACAAAACAGGTAAGTAGTAATTAATACGCGAACGTCTACGTGGTTAAAAACTTTTTTTGAAATTTCAAAAACCGGCAAAATCAATCAGAATTAAAAAATATTTAGTTTCGCTTGTAAAATCGTTTCTTTTATTAGTCTGCAGGCTATCAATCAATCAATCAATCAATCAATCAATGAATCAATCAATCAATCCATTTATTTCACTCCAGCAATACATATACAATACATCACGTGCAATATTATTGAAACAAAAAGAAACAGTATAGGTAAAAAAAATGTTGATGAAGTCAAATTAACCAAATAAAAGAGTTGCTGTATGACATCTTGAAAGCTTGGCTTGTTAGGGTGGCAGAAATGAGTGAATGAAAGAATGGTTAGGGTTAGTAGACATGATGGAATGGAAAAATAGTCAGATTAGGGATAGGAAGAAGGAAGGAAGGAGAGGATGAGTGAACGAAAGAATGGTTAGGGTTAGTAGACATGATGGAATGGAAAAAATAGTAAGATTAGGGATGGGAAGAAGGAAGGGAGGGAGGATGAGTGAATGAAAGAATGGTTAGGGTTAGTAGACATGATGGAATGGAAAAAATAGTAAGATTAGGGATAGGAAGAAGGAAGGGAGGGGAGGATGAGTGAATGAAAGAATGGTTAGGGTTAGTAGACATGATGGAATGGAAAAAATAGTAAGATTAGGGATAGGAAGAAGGAAGGGAGGGGAGGATGAGTGAACGAAAGAATGGTTAGGGTTAGTAGACATGATGGAATGGAAAAATAGTAAGATTAGGGATAAGAAGAAGGAAAAGAGGAGAAGAAACAAGGAAAGGAGGAGAAGAAACGATTGGACATGTTTTTCACTTTGACTAAACGTTAACTTCTTTGTGGTGTCACTCAATAAACTGGCTGGACAACTATGCACACGGACGCACAGTTATGCATACAGACATCAATAAACTTTTCATAGCTCATTAACAAAATTAAAGCATTACTCATTTTGTGCTCATGAAAAAGAGGATTTGATGTTTTAGTTTTACTCGTTTTTATGTTATTGCGATATAAATGACCTCACGAATGTTTTAAAATGGAAGAGTTGAAAAGAGAAACTTTGTTGCCACTGTTGGGTAAACTCGTAATCATTAAAGGGCAAGAGAACAGAATTTTAAAGTATATACCAAAAGAACTTTCTACAAAAGGTTAGATTACTTTCCATTATGCTTACCTGTTTGAAAAACTTTTTGTAATTGGAAAAGACAATCCTTAATAATTTAAAGTAGTTCCGTTAACTGACAAGATATCACTGCATCTCAATCCCAGTGTGCACCACTGATTCACCAATAACACTACGTCACCATCCCAGTGTGCACCACTGATTCACCAACAGCCTGCATCACCATCCCAGTGTGCACTACTGATTCACCAACAGCACTGCATCGCAATCCCAGTGTGCACCACTGATTCACCAACAGCACTGCATCACCATCCCAGTGTGCACCACTGTTTCACCAATAGCACAGCATTACAATCCCAGTGTGCACCACTGATTCACCAATAGCACAGCATTACAATCCCAGTGTGCACCACTGATTCACCAGCAGCACTGCATCACCATCCCAGTGTGCACCACTGATTCACCAACAGCACTGCATCACCATCCCAGTGTGCACCACTGTTTCACCAATAGCACAGCATTACAATCCCAGTGTGCACCACTGATTCACCAAGAAACGCATATTATTGATCTTATTGACAAGATAAAATAACGCAAAGTTTTGTTAATTCGTGACTTGTGCGCTACGTATGCTCAGATTATTTTTCCAAAGTTTACGCAGTGTTATCTAAACTGGTTTGAAACGGCTTACAGTTAAAATTGCTGCAGCTAACGGTTTGTTTAAATTTGCAAGTTTTATACAGCGTTACTGCTACGGCAAGCTTTGTGTGCAATAAGACAGCATGTGAATGACACAAAATTTCAAGGGGATTTTTTTAACTGGGAGTGCTAAGGGGAGTGTTGTCTTGTCCTTTAATTACGTAAAGGAACTATTTTTTATTCGAAGGTTGAAAGGAGAATGGTGTTGTTTAACCCTTTCATACCCGTTGTATCCCGTGGGATACGAGAATATTTTCTGCCTTTAAAATTAATAAAATTTTAAAACTGACAGTTATTTGATCTGTTAATAGTTATTTTGATTTAAGCCAATAACAATAGACTAAAAATAGTGATAAAATGGCAAACTAGAAAATCTACATAGCATAAAAAACTGCGCAAGGTACAGTACTTTAGAGACGACTTTGTACAGATCAGCATAGCATGCATAACTAAATGTTTTAAATACTTTGAAAAATTATCAGCAGTTGCAAAATGAAGCACATTTTTTGCTTTTGTTGTTTTTTTAAAAATCGGACTTTGTTGTTTTTTGCACACGACAAAGAATGTTGTGTATCCCACAGGATACATTGGGAACAAAAGTACCAAACCAAAAAAATTTTCTTATTAAAAAGAAAAAATTTGGGACTGAAAGGGTTAATGCATAATCAACAACAGGCCATGAAATATGATGATTATTAATTTGTCAAGCGTCAGTTTGACCTAAAAGCTGATTTTAATTTGAGCTCAACACGCGCATGTCATACTAAACAAAAGTTGACAGGTTTATAGGTCTTCTTGTCGTATATTAAGTCACGTGTTAGAAAGGTGAACTCTTCTAGTTCACGTGTTTCATTACGTTCAGTTCGTACGTTCATAATTATCAAGTGAACTGAAATCAGTCCAAACACGTAGAAACCTGGGCATCAGAGTTTTTTTTTCATTTTTTTGTGCATAGTTGTAAATATGTTTGATTTTATTCGTCGTTACTTTCCATTACTGCGGTTGTTGTTGTTGTTGTCGCTGTCATTGTCATTGTCGCTGTAACTTTTGCTGTGGTTGTTGTTGTTGATGTTGTTGTTCCACACACATGAGAGCATTTCCGGCAGAAAATAACAATAGTTATTCATTCAATATTTCATAATCTCTCCACACAATTGATACAAATACAGTCAGTCTGTCTGTTTGTGTTAATATGCAAGTTTGTGATGATTTATGTTGAATATTTGCTTCTCCATTACCTGGTTAATCACAGTAGAATTCAGCTAACTGCTTTCTGTTGTAAAACATCACAGCATTGTGCTAACAAGCCGTAATTACAACGTTTTTTTCTCATGTCGTATAGACCCAGGCAAAATGCAAATTTTCTACCTTCATAAATTACTGCAAACTAGATCAGCTGTCAAGACGAGGTACTTATTGTCTCTAGTGTCTAAACAAATTACATGCAACAACGCTGTATGGCTGGAATTAGCAGAATTATCGTGTTGGTGTTAGAATGGGCTAAACACACGTTTCTCTTAGCGTGAATAACAGTGCTTTTTAAACGTGGCACGATTCTCTTTGGCCTAAAAATTCTAGTGTTCTAACACGTCATCAATCAATTTTGTCACGAGGAGGTTTGTAGACACGCTGTCACATTCACACCACATCTGTTCACACTGGGCAATTCGCCTTAATGATTAGTTTGCATAAAGATTTGCTTTCATATCCACAAAGGATGAAAGTAGTCATAGCCTCGTTTTCGTTTGCAGTTCCAAGAGTTGGTATCGTCATAATTATACTGCCTATTATTTTAACGCCCTGGTAAAGCATTCCTTCCATTCATTACATCCATTTCACAATTCAAACAAGAGCTCAAATCTCATTTAAGTTTTTCGTTGCGTAAGAAACATTTTTCATTTGGTAAACCTCCAATATCGGTGCATCATACGCGCATGAGAATCGGATTTTCTCAGCTAAACTATGACCTTTTCTCTAAACGCTGTAAAGATAATAACGGTCATCCAATATTGCCGAATTGTAACTGTGGATTTCGATTTGAGTCTGTTGAACACTTTTTGCTGCACTGCCCATTGTATCAACAAACTAGGGTTGTTATGTTTGATAAACTAAATGAAATGCTGCTGCCTGAAAACCTTAATAAAGCTGCCTTAGGAACTAATGATCTGTTGAAGTTGTTATTATTCGGAAAAGATGCATTTAACTCTGTTGCTAACTGTAAAATATTCCAATGCATACATGACTTTATATTATGTACTAAACGCTTCCAGTAGTTTCTATCTGATATAAAATGCATCATTCTTAAATATTCGTACATTAATATTTTCTAACTGTCATTTTGTACTAATGTCTAATGTAATCTTGTAGTAAAACTTGTCAGTTTGTGTAGTTATAGTCTATTCTTACTGTAAATGTTCTTGTAAATAGTGTATAAAGTCTGTTGTGGTGAGGATCCTAAATCATGATGTTCAAACTGTCTGATCCAATCCTAAATAAATTATGTTTAAACTAAACTAAGCATTTGCTGGACTGCCTGTAAATTTTCAGGAGAAATATTTTGCTCATATAATAAGCTGTAATCTAAGC
>JAQGDQ010001623.1:0-32150 GCA_030141605.1 Tubiluchus corallicola
ATGAAGAAAACAAGCAACAAACTTCCCTGGAATTATCCCGTCTGGTATCTTCATGGTTTCTTCGCAAATGGTAAGAAAAATTCATGTAGTCTTATAGCGTATATGATTTTCATACTGTAATATGAATTACTATAGAAGAAAATTCTGTTAGTGCACTTTGTCAATTGTCAAAGTTCCGCAGATAGAACTGGAAGGTCTTAGAAACCATGCGACCTTCAAGCACTTTATAGGCATGCCAGGTAACTTTTGGCAGTAAACTGTTAATATTTTTGCCAGGAATGTAACATGGTGATGGTGGTGGTCGTAGCGGTGGTAGTGGTTTTGGTGGTGGTTATAACGTAATGTTTTAATGTAATTGCTTAAGCTACTGGTAACTTTTGACAAAATTTCAATCATGCTGTGTTGTATCTCGCACCGTAATTGCTTAAGCTACTGGTAACTTTTGACTAAATATCAATCATGCTGTTTTGTATCTCGTACTATAATTGCTTAAGCTACTGATAATTTTTGACTAAATTTCAATTATGCTGTATTGTATCTCGTACCGTAATTGCTTAAGCTACTGGTAACTTTTGACTAAATTTCAATCATGCTGTATTGTATCTCGCACCGTAATTGCTTAAGCTACAGGTAACTTTTGACTAAATTTCAATCGTGCTGTTTTGTATCTCGTACTATAATTGCTTAAGCTACTGGTAATAACCACCCACCAACAACACAAACTTTTGACTAAATTTCAATCGTGCTGTTTTGTATCTCGCACCGTAATTGCTTAAGCTACAGGTAACTTTTGACTAAATTTCAATCGTGCTGTTTTGTATCTCGCACCGTAATTGCTTAAGCTACAGGTAACTTTTGACTAAATTTCAATCGTGCTGTTTTGTACCTCGCACCGTAATTGCTTAAGCTACAGGTAACTGTTGACTAAATTTCAATCGTGCTGTATTGTATCTCGCACCGTAATTGCTTAAGCTACTGTTAACTTTTGACTAAATTTCAATCATGCTGTATTGTATCTCGCACCGTAATTGCTTAAGCTACTGGTAACTTTTGACTAAATATCAATCATGCTGTACTGTATCTCGCACCATAATTGCTTAAGCTACTGGTAACTTTTGACTAAATATCAATCGTGCTGTTTTGTATCTCGTACTATAATTGCTTAAGCTACTGATAATTTTTGACTAAATTTCAATTATGCTGTATTGTATCTCGTACCGTAATTGCTTAAGCTACTGGTAACTTTTGACTAAATTTCAATCATGCTGTATTGTATCTCGCACCGTAATTGCTTAAGCTACAGGTAACTTTTGACTAAATTTCAATCGTGCTGTTTTGTATCTCGTACTATAATTGCTTAAGCTACTGGTAATTTTTGACTAAATTTCAATCGTGCTGTTTTGTATCTCGCACCGTAATTGCTTAAGCTACAGGTAACTTTTGACTAAATTTCAATCGTGCTGTTTTGTATCTCGCACCGTAATTGCTTAAGCTACAGGTAACTTTTGACTAAATTTCAATCGTGCTGTTTTGTATCTCGCACCGTAATTGCTTAAGCTACAGGTAACTTTTGACTAAATTTCAATCGTGCTGTTTTGTATCTCGCACCGTAATTGCTTAAGCTACAGGTAACTTTTGACTAAATTTCAATCGTGCTGTTTTGTATCTCGCACCGTAATTGCTTAAGCTACAGGTAACTTTTGACTAAATTTCAATCGTGCTGTTTTGTATCTCGCACCGTAATTGCTTAAGCTACAGGTAACTTTTGACTAAATTTCAATCGTGCTGTTTTGTATCTCGCACCATAATTGCTTAAGCTACAGGTAACTTTTGACTAAATTTCAATCGTGCTGTTTTGTATCTCGCACCGTAATTGCTTAAGCTACAGGTAACTTTTGACTAAATTTCAATCGTGCTGTTTTGTATCTCGCACCATAATTGCTTAAGCTACAGGTAACTTTTGACTAAATTTCAATCGTGCTGTTTTGTATCTCGCACCGTAATTGCTTAAGCTACAGGTAACTTTTGACTAAATTTCAATCGTGCTGTTTTGTATCTCGCACCGTAATTGTTTAAGCTACTGGTAACTTTTGACAAAATTTCAATCATGCTGTATTGTATCTCGTACAGTAATTGCTTAAGCTACTGTTAATTTTTGACTAAATATCAATCATGCAGTATTGTATCTCGTACAGTAATTGCTTAAGCTACTGTTAACTTTTGACTAAATATCAATCATGCAGTATTGTATCTCGTACAGTAATTGCTTAAGCTACTGTTAACTTTTGACTAAATATCAATCATGCTGTATTGTATCTCGTACCGTAATTGCTTAAGCTACAGGTAACTTTTGACTAAATTTCAATCGTGCTGTTTTGTATCTCGCACCGTAATTGCTTAAGCTACAGGTAACTTTTGACTAAATTTCAATCGTGCTGTTTTGTATCTCGTACCGTAATTGCTTAAGCTACTGGTAATTTTTGACTAAATTTCAATCGTGCTGTTTTGTATCTCGCACCGTAATTGCTTAAGCTACGGTAATTTTGACTAAATTTCAATCTGCGTTATCTGATATGCTTGCTACAGGTAACTTTTGACTAAATTTCAATCGTGCTGTTTTGTATCTCGCACCGTAATTGCTTAAGCTACAGGTAACTTTTGACTAAATTTCAATCGTGCTGTTTTGTATCTGCACCGTAATTGCTTAAGCTACAGGTAACTTTTGACTAAATTTCAATCGTGCTGTTTTGTATCTCGTACTATAATTGCTTAAGCTACTGGTAACTTTTGACTAAATTTCAATCGTGCTGTTTTGTATCTCGCACCGTAATTGCTTAAGCTACAGGTAACTTTTGACTAAATTTCAATCGTGCTGTTTTGTATCTCGCACCGTAATTGCTTAAGCTACAGGTAACTTTTGACTAAATTTCAATCGTGCTGTTTTGTATCTCGCACCGTAATTGCTTAAGCTACAGGTAACTTTTGACTAAATTTCAATCGTGCTGTTTTGTATCTCGTACTATAATTGCTTAAGCTACTGGTAATTTTTGACTAAATTTCAATCGTGCTGTTTTGTATCTCGCACCGTAATTGCTTAAGCTACAGGTAACTTTTGACTAAATTTCAATCGTGCTGTTTTGTATCTCGCACCGTAATTGCTTAAGCTACAGGTAACTTTTGACTAAATTTCAATCGTGCTGTTTTGTATCTCGCACCGTAATTGCTTAAGCTACAGGTAACTTTTGACTAAATTTCAATCGTGCTGTTTTGTATCTCGCACCGTAATTGCTTAAGCTACAGGTAACTTTTGACTAAATTTCAATCGTGCTGTTTTGTATCTTGCACCGTAATTGCTTAAGCTACAGGTAACTTTTGACTAAATTTCAATCGTGCTGTTTTGTATCTCGCACCGTAATTGCTTAAGCTACAGGTAACTTTTGACTAAATTTCAATCGTGCTGTTTTGTATCTCGCACCGTAATTGCTTAAGCTACAGGTAACTTTTGACTAAATTTCAATCGTGCAGTATTGTATCTCGTACAGTAATTGCTTAAGCTACTGTTAATTTTTGACTAAATATCAATCGTGCTGTATTGTATCTCGTACCGTAATTGCTTTAGGTACTGTTAATTTTTGACTAAATTTCAATCATGCAGTATTGTATCTCGTACAGTAATTGCTTAAGCTACTGTTAATTTTTGACTAAATATCAATCATGCAGTATTGTATCTCGTACAGTAATTGCTTAAGCTACTGTTAACTTTTGACTAAATATCAATCATGCTGTATTGTATCTCGTACCGTAATTGCTTAAGGTACTGGTAATTTTTTAATAAATATTAGTCATCTTTAAACTGTTAATATTTTTGCCAAGAATGTAACAAAATAAGTTTTTAATTTTTCCGAAAAATCACATAACTACATGGACGCAATAACGCTCTAAACACAATGACAGGCGCTCATTGTTTTTAGCGCAGTTTCCATGGCTACGCGTGTTTAGAACGTCTTGCGTAAAGCAACGTCATTCTGGTCAACGATTAATTTAAGTTTGAAGTATAGTAACAATGATGCAGCTGTTTTAGACAAGGGACTGTGTCTTCAGAACAATAAGATTTGTCAGTAAATCCAGGAAATTTATCCCTTTACCAAGATGGATGAGATGGCTTAACTTGCTGGAATGAATGACTTCGCTTTTAACTTTTGAACTGCTCTCTGTTTTGCTAAGAAGACAGGCGTTGGAACTGCTGATCTAGCATCAGACATCAATGACTTTCACGAATTTTAGTTTTACGAGGATCGTGCTGCAGCACACCGTGTGATGACACCGAGTAATGTGAACGACAGAGCCATCTAGTGATGAAATTGGAAGTATTTTGTGCAAACTGGAACGTTCTCCCGGTGACGTTGTTTAACATACCTACAACGTGTACATCAGAACTTTCTTCAGGCGAAGAAGACGATCTAAATAACACCTTTTATAATAATTGTTAAAACTTAAAATTCTAGTTTTATGTACGTTTTCTTTTTCTGTTTATTTTTTCCAGATCTCTTTTCCACTGTTTGTCACTTAGGTAAGTGAAATTTTAATTATGAAGTATTTTCGCTTAACCATTATTTCACTATTATTATTATTATTATTATTTCATTATTTCTTTAGTATTTTACTAGGACAAGGTAACTTTAAAGATTTTCTTTTTAAATTGGATACATACACGAAAATGCCTGTATATGCTCAGAGGAAGCACAAACAGTTGAACATTTGCTTTTTAATTGTACTTTGGTCGACGAAAATAAAAGATTAGCGCTCGCAAATAGCCTACAATTTCAAAACATTAGTAAAATTTATACCTCTCGAGACAAAAACCTGCTAGTTGCTTTCTCTGAGTTAGTTTGTGATTCGTTTTTACAAACTTTAGTATAAAATATTGAACTTTTATATTATATCTGTCACTTTCATATTATACAGGTCGTTTTGTGTAAATTGGTACTATTTGATTTTAGTTGTTCTTTTATTGGTATATTGATTTATTGGTATTTAAAAGTCTTGCGAATATAACAGCTATTTTATTTACAAAGTTTTTTTTAACCATACCCTGCAAATAGAGGATCCCTGTATGTATTTTATGTAAATATTTGTATAAGCGTACAATTTTAAATTTTAAATAAAGAATTATAATAATAATAATAATAATACTTTCATTTTAAAATTCAAGAAGGCTTAACACATTTGTAGGCGTACAGGTAATAATCTTATCAAAAGTAATATTTGTTTTGATAGTATTTGATATTATTTCATTAATATGAGGGAGTTAAAAGGAAGATGTCACGTGACAAACGTATTACGTCACTGGCAAAAATGGCAAGCAAAAGAAAATTTTAGTTAAAAAGAGAAACTTTTGCCTTTGATCACATCTTTTCTTGATCATTGTTCATTACGCATATTATATTTATGACGTTATATTTATATAACAAGAGCAACTGTGACATCAACAGCAACAACAGCGACATTAGCAACACCACCACCGACAACTCCAGCAAATGTAAATGTGGCAGAAGCAGCAGCGACGACAACACAATAGCAAACTCTAAAACTACAGCTATGGCGTCAGTGACAAAAAGACAACAGGAAGGCAGCAACAACAACAATCACAGAAGCAGCCACAGCAGCAACAACAACAATCGCAATAACAGAAGCAGCAACGACAACATCAGCAGCAGCAGCAGCAGCAACAACAACAACAACAACAACAACAACAACAGCAGCAGCAACAGAAAAGGTAACAACAATCACAACAGCAACAGCAGCAACAACAATAACAAAAACAGCAACAACAACAACAGCAATGGCATTAACAATGACATCAATACAACGACAGCAACAACGGGAATGACAACAACAACAACAACAACAACAACAACAACAACAACAACGACGACGACGACGACGACGACGACGACGACGACGACGACGACGACGACGACGACGACGACAAAAGCAACAGCAGCATCAACCAGCTGCTGCAACAGCAGCATCAACAACAACAATAACAGCAATACTCAAAACTACACTCGCAACAACAATCACAACAATGACAACCGCAGCAACAACCACAACGCCAGCAACAATTTTAAAGTAGATTTTTTTTTAATTGTGCATGTTTACATGTTCATTATCACAGTTATTATATTTTCAGCAATTCTCGAAAAGGAAGCGCTGACATTGCAAAAATTTTGGTACGATGTCATTCAGTTAAGGGAAAATATAGCCTGTTAAGGATTTTTGTTTGTTAAATAACCAAAATAGTTTGTCCTTACAATATAAGTAATAATAGTTAAATGTGTGTTTTGATTAGATTAAGTTAACTTACCTGTTCTTACTTGTAAGGTGGCGACATCTGGCTTCAATATTAGCGACCTAGTTTTAAATACCTGTCATTCAAGTTTCAATGTGTTGAAAGCAGTGGCGACGTGTTGACAAATTTTCTGGGTAACTCACGGTTTGATGTCAAAGATCTATGTATATTTTGTTTAATTTTACTTAGTTATTCACTGAAAGTCTCGGATTAATTTCGCTTAATGGTAATTGATATTTTGATAAGAAATCAATTAGTTTATTAACAGAATTTGCATTTAATTCCAGATAAAATGTATAATTTTGGGAAATGGCGTCTCGATGCATGTCAAATAAGAAGTAAAATGACGAAGGGGCATGTGTTGTGATGATGGCGCACAAACAATAGAATATTATACTAAGCAATACTTGATGACTTTGTTTGTTTGTCACCATCAAACCCAAACATGTTGTTGTTGTTGTTGTTGTTGTTGTTGTTGGCATCCTTCTGTCTCGGAAGACAATAGAGTGTGCGCCAAGAGAGTCAGTTATTGATCACATTGATGGAGCTGCAGCGTCGACTGTGGCTGAGCAGTGCGATCCTTGAACGTCTCCAGGGAACACACCTGGGCAAGGTGTATGGAGCTCCTGAGTTGCCCAGACAACAGGAACGCCCTCTCTTCCTCCCTGGTGTAGTCCAAAGGAAAGCGGAGCGATACATTTGGCACCAGGTTGGCTGCAGGAGCTGACGGAGTCAGTGAGCATGCTGCACTGGTCCGCCTTCGGGGCTCCACTCCTGATTTGGAAGGTTTACTCCTCTGCACATGGCCGTTGGGTCACTCGACCTCCTCCGCCCTCTAGCCTTTGGCTAATTGTGCAGCTCCTCTGCCTAGTGGCCCAAACCCAAACATAGCCATTTGGTAAGTCTGCATACTAGTAATAATAATAATAATAATAATAATAATAATAATAATAATAATAATAATAATAGTAATAATAATAACGGAAATGATAATGGTAATGATAATAATAATAATAGTAATAATAATAATAACGGAAATGATAATGGTAATGATAATAATAATGATGACGATAATAATAATCATTGAATACAAACAAAATTAATTTTTTTCAGCAACTGCATTTCAACATCCAATCAAAATGGCGTAAATAAAAAAAATTAAGAATTTACAACATAGAAAAGTATTAGAATAAAATAGATTATATCAGCTTTTTCTAATGATTTCACTGTTTCTCTTGCTCAACGCAAAACAAACAGATACAAAAACAAATATACGAATTAGGTACCCCATTAGAATTCTGCTGGTGAGGGCCTTATGATTGCTCGAGTTTTATAAGTGTTTGTGGTGCGTTAGAACTCTGAGCTTTCGCAAGTATTGAATGAAAAGGCGTCCATTTCTTCCCTGGGTGTACAATTTACAAATAAATTATGATAAAATTCTAATGAACAAATTCAGTAACGTACATAACACGCCACGCATGCGCACACAGGGCTTCATTGTCTACATCTCACAAGTTGTAACGCAAATTTAATTCTTAGTAACAACAGTAATTGTCACGATGAAAATGGTAAAAACAAGAGAACATGACGTTTCAAATCACAATTTTTGTTTAACCTGAGGTGAATGACTAAAAAATGTTTCTCATAAGATTACTAAATTCTCTAATCTCTGGGTTTTTTACTATGAATAAATACAAAAAAATCCACACGTATAAAAGAATACAATCGTACAGATTGTAGTGACTACAATTTTAGAACATTAGAGCTACAGAATTTTTCGATAATCTTACTTACAATTGGGAAATTGAAGATTAAGCAGGAAAAGAAATCGTCATCGAATAGAAGCAAAATTGATTAATTTCAATGTAAAATTGTAATAACAAAGTGGTAACACACCACAAACGCTTGTGCAGAGCAAAGTTGGTAATAAAGTACGATAGGTTCTTCACGTTTCTGTTGAATATCTCATCACCGGCAAGTTTGGCTACAATTTTCACATGTCCTTTAAAGATCACGGAAGAAGGTAAGGGCACCGGCTGCAATGGCCTTATATTCAATCAGGACATGGGTAAAGAAATCAAACATTTTACAATTTAACAATATTGCGGGTTTTGAAAGATAAGATTAAAAAAACTTCAAGTGGCACGCACAGTGGTAACACACCACAAACGCTTGTGCAGAGCAAAGTTGGTAATAAAGTACAATAGGTTCTTCACGTTTCTGTTAACACACCACAAACGCTTGAGCAGAGCAAAGTTGGTAATAAAGTACAATAGGTTCTTCGCGTTTCTGTTAACACACCACAAACGCTTGTGCAGAGCAAAGTTGGTAATAAAGTACAATAGGTTCTTCACGTTTCTGTTAACACACCACAAACGCTTGTGCAGAGCAAAGTTGGTAATAAAGTACAATAGGTTCTTCACGTTTCTGTTAACACACCACAAACGCTTGAGCAGAGCAAAGTTGGTAATAAAGTACAATAGGTCCTTTATGTTTCTGTTAACACACCACAAACGCTTGTGCAGAGCAAAGTTGGTAATAAAGTACGATAGGTTCTTCACGTTTCTGTTGAATATCTCATCACCGGCAAGTTTGGCTACAATTTTCACATGTCCTTTAAAGATCACGGAAGAAGGTAAGGGCACCGGCTGCAATGGCCTTATATTCAATCAGGACATGGGTAAAGAAATCAAACATTTTACAATTTAACAATATTGCGGGTTTTGAAAGATAAGATTAAAAAAACTTCAAGTGGCACGCACAGTGGTAACACACCACAAACGCTTGTCCAGAGCAAAGTTGGTAATAAAGTACAATAGGTTCTTCACGTTTCTGTTAACACACCACAAACGCTTGAGCAGAGCAAAGTTGGTAATAAAGTACAATAGGTTCTTCGCGTTTCTGTTAACACACCACAAACGCTTGTGCAGAGCAAAGTTGGTAATAAAGTACAATAGGTTCTTCACGTTTCTGTTAACACACCACAAACGCTTGTGCAGAGCAAAGTTGGTAATAAAGTACAATAGGTTCTTCACGTTTCTGTTAACACACCACAAACGCTTGAGCAGAGCAAAGTTGGTAATAAAGTACAATAGGTCCTTTATGTTTCTGTTAACACACCACAAACGCTTGTGCAGAGCAAAGTTGGTAATAAAGTACAATAGGTTCTTCACGTTTCTGTTGAATATCACATCACCGGAGAGATTGGCTATCATTTTCACCTGTCTGCTGAGCATCACGGAAGATGATGGTTACGACATGGGTAAAAATATCAAACATTTTACAATTTAACAACATTGCGGGTTTTGAAAGATAAGATTAAAAAAACTTAAAGTGGCACACACAGTGGTAACACACCACAAACGCTTGTGCAGAGGAAAGTTGGTAATAAAGTACAATTAAGTTCGTAAAGTGAATTTGCTTATGGTCAATACGAACTGTATACTCCCATTTCAAATTTATAGAACCGCTAATAAAAGTAAATTATTTTACAATTTTAAAATGCCGTCGGATAATTAAGTTCGTAATGCGAATTTGCTTATTTTAGAGAGATTAGTATTGTGTACTGCCAACGCAGATTTATATTTTATTTTTTTCTGCATTAATTAAATATTTGCTATTCGTCTTCTGTTTTATCTTCTTCATATACACAGTCTTTTGTCTAATTGCAGGCCGTACATATTCGAAAAATTTAAAAAGATCCTACATTTTTTGCAGTTTCGTTTGGCTCTGTCAGTTGTTTTCATTTACTATTTATTTACTAACAGTTCTCTGCAAATGTCTTTGTTATATTTTTACAACTTTAAGTAATAACAGTAATATAAACCCTACACACTGAGTGAATTGTTGTTTTCCTTTAATGCTTTCAGAATATGACGGCACGCTTTGGGTTGATGTACGCGTTCCTGGTCAAACTCCCGCAACATTCTGGAACAATTCCTGGACAGAAGAATGCCCCTGGAACAATTCCTGGGCAGAAGAATGCCCCTGGAACAATTCCTGGACAGAAGAATGCTCCTGGAACAATTCCTGGACAGAAAAATATTTTTTAATATTGATCTTATGAAAAGCTGACTCAGTAACTGCTTGTGGTGTGTTATTAAATGCGTTTTTAAAATGTCGTTGAAAAGCTGAGCCAGTAACTGCTTGTGGTGTGTTATTAAATGCGTTGTTAAATGTTGTTGAAAAGCTGACCCAGCAACTGCTTGTGGTGCGTTATTAAATGCGTTGTTAAAATGTCGTTGAAAAGCTGACCCAGCAACTGCTTGTGGTGTGTTATTAAATGCGTTGTTAAAATGTCGTTGAAAAGCTGAGCCAGCAACTGCTTGTGGTGTGTTATTAAATGCGTTGTTAAAATGTTGTTGAAAAGCTGACTCAGTAACTGCTTGTGGTGTGTCATTAAATGCGTTGTTAAAATGTTGTTGAAAAGCTGACTCAGTAACTGCTTGTGGTGTGTCATTAAATGCGTTGTTAAAATGTTGTTGAAAAGCTGACCCAGCAACTGCTTGTGGTGTGTCATTAAATGCGTTGTTAAAATGTCGTTGAAAAGCTGAGCCAGTAACTGCTTGTGGTGTGTTATTAAATGCGTTGTTAAAATGTCGTTGAAAAGCTGAGCCAGTAACTGCTTGTGGTGTGTTATTAAATGCGTTGTTAAAATGTTGTTGAAAACCTGACTCAGTAACTGCTTGTGGTGTGTCATTAAATGCGTTGTTAAAATGTTGTTGAAAACCTGACTCAGTAACTGCTTGTGGTGTGTCATTAAATGCGTAGTTAAAATGTTGTTGAAAAGCTGAGCCAGTAACTGCTTGTGGTGTGTCATTAAATGCGTTGTTAAAATGTTGTTGAAAAGCTGACTCAGTAACAGCTTGTGGTGTGTCATTAAATGCGTTGTTAAAATGTTGTTGAAAAGCTGAGCCAGTAACTGCTTGTGGTGTGTTATTAAATGCGTTGTTAAAATGTTGTTGAAAAGCTGACCCAGCAACTGCTTGTGGTGTGTCATTAAATGCGTTGTTAAAATGTTGTTGAAAAGCTGACCCAGTAACTGTTAAAATGTTGTTGAAAAGCTGACCCAGCAACTGCTTGTGGTGTGTCATTAAATGCGTTGTTAAAATGTTGTGTGTTCTCGTTAATACAACGTTTTTCCTGCAATTATACATTTAGTTTAAACATCATTTATGGGAGTATACAAGCAGAATAAAAGTATCTGATTTGTTTAAATACAAATTGTTTATTTACAAGCAATAAGCAATTATGGTGTGGGGGGCGGGGAATCGTGACCCTACAAGGGTTAAGCAAACATACTAACATTACATGAGTAAACATAAAAACACTCCAATTTACATTTCAAGAACAAGTCAAATCATTTCATCAAACTATTTACAATGGAGAAAAAAGTAAAAAACTCCAATTTGCATTTCAAGAACAAGTCAAATCATTTCAGCAAACTATTTACAATGGAGAAAAAAGTAAACTCCAATTTACATTTCAAGAACAAGTCAAATCATTTCATCAAACTATTTACAATGGAGAAAAAAGTAAAAAACTCCAATTTGCATTTCAAGAACAAGTCAAATCATTTCAGCAAACTATTTACAATGGAGAAAAAAGTAAACTCCAATTTACATTTCAAGAACAAGTCAAATCATTTCATCAAACTATTTACAATGGAGAAAAAAGTAAAAAAACTCCAATTTACATTTCAAGAACAAGTCAAATCGTTTCATCAAACTATTTACAATGGAGAAAAAAGTAAAAAAACTCCAATTTACATTTCAAGAACAAGTCAAATCATTTCAAGAACAAGTCAAATCATTTCATCAAACTATTTACAATGGAGAAAAAAGTAAAAAAACTCCAATTTACATTTCAAGAACAAGTCAAATCATTTCATCAAACAATATTCAAAAACCTTCTGTATTTACATATTTACATAATTCTGTAGTTATAGCAGTGGTACTAAGAGTTAAACTGCTATATTACGTACTTATGAAGGCTCGGTAACTGGACCCATGGAGGACTCCGTATTTTTGTTATGATTACTATTATGTTCATTAAAATATATGTAGAAAAAATGTTCAAAACGTTCCAAATCTGTTCAACTGAACATTTCTTTGATGTTCAAAAATGCTCATTCTGACATTGCGAACAAGTTCAAGATTCAACTTCTCCTGTTATGAGCAAAAATATTCATTTTAATGTCAGCAAAAAGCTAACGCAGTTTCTCTTTGGAGGTTATTTCAATGTTGGCACGTTAAAAGCCAGTGCAAGACAGCTTTGTACTGTGAGGATGTGCCAAGTCAAAAGCCAGTGCAAGATGACCCAAACTTCTCTCCTTAAGCTTGGAGAATTACATTTCAATTTGAACGTTAATTGCTATTTGCAATTTAGAGCTTCAGCATCATCAGCGGATACATTACAGTTTCTCGGATTTTTTAATATAAAAATATAAAAGTGCTTACATATTTCGCATAATATTTAAAGTTGACATTCAACACAAATTTTCTGCAGTGCATTGTATTCTAAAGTGCAATATATGCTGCAATATATTCTATTAATTGTCACATATCCAATAAGCTGCAATATTCTATTAACTGCAATATATCGTAGCAACTGTAGTATATTCTATTAATGGTAACATACACTATATGCTGCAATATTCTGTTAACTGCAATATATCGTAGCAACAGCAGTATATATTCTATTAATGGTAACATACACTATATGCTGCAATATTCTGTTAACTGCAATGCATCACAGCAGCTGCAGTACATTCTATTAATGGTAACATATCCTATATGCTGCAATATTCTGTTAACTGCAATATATCGTAGCAACTGCAGTATATTCTATTAATTGTAACATATCCTATAAGCTGCAATATTTCTAGAAACTGCAACCTTCAACAAACTACAATATACCATACAAGCTGCACTATATTCTATTAATTGTTAACGTATCCCCTATAAGACGATGTATTTTTAGAAACTGCAATATATCATGCAAACTGCAATATATTCTATTAATTTTTACATGTCCTTTAAGCTGTAGTATTTCTAAAAACTGCAGTATATTGTATAAGCTACAGTATGTTAAGTTAGTTGCACTGTATCGTATACAAGTTGTGCATAAAAACTATTTATTAAGCTACAGTATGTTAAGTAAGTTGCACTGTATCGTATACAAGTTGTGCATAAAAACTATTTATTAAGCTACAGTATGTTAAGTTAGTTGTACTGTATCGTATACAAGTTGTGCATAAAAACTAACTATTTATAAGATAGAGTGACCATGATGCTGATGATGCTGGATGTTTGTGAGGCGGCAGTTACCGAGCCGATGAGGAGGAATTTTCTGAAGAGCAGGGGGAGGGGGATTGAAAACAATAATCATTAATAATAATTTCTATTTCTGGTGCTTTAATTAAGAAGCGTAATTGTTCAAAGTACGCTCAAAACATTTTAAAGATTTGAAGCACCAATGTTGCTTTAATTATTGTTAATTAAGAAGCGTAATTGTTCAAAGAACGCTTAAAACGTTTTAATGATTCGAAGCATCAAAAGTGTTCATAATAGAATTGATCCCCCTCCCATGCCGATAGTGACCAGGCGGTGGGAAGCTAATTTTTAACAACATGGCGACACATATTTCAGCCATATTTAATTGATTGTACATTCAAACGTTATCTATACATGGACAGCCATGGTTACGATATTAGGCAACATCTTTAATTTATGCAAGGTGGCAAACTTGATGCCTATAGTCAAAATAACCGCTTGACTATATACAAGGTTTAAATTATGCAACGTGGCAAACTTGATGCCTATAGTCAAAATAACAGCTTGACTATATACAAGGTTGTGTGTCATAATAGCAATTATTTTCATAGAAGAAACATTCAGCCATTATTCCTCATATGCTGGAAAAGGATGGACAAATCTTTGTATGACAAAATGATAGAAATTACCATTACTGGTTCGTGAAAAAAATGTAGTGATAGATTCCATATGAAATGAGATTGTAGTAGAGCGATAAAGATCACATAACAGATTCATCGAGTAACATGATACATAGCCATGTCACAGTATAGTGATGGATGTTATAGAACAGTGATGGAAACTACCATCATCAACGAGTCACATAAAATGTGATAGTAACGAAAAAACTGCCATCAAGGCATCAAATGAAGAGACATGATAACGTGATGCGAGTCACTGTTAATGTCTTCATCGAGTAACATGATACATAGCCATGTCACAGTATAGTGATGGATGTTATAGAACAGTGATGGAAACTACCATCATAAACGAGTCACATAAAATGATGTGATAGTAACGAAAAAACTGCCACCAAGGCATCAAATGAAGAGACATGATAACGTGATGCGAGTCACTGTTAATGTCTTCATCGAGTAACATGATACATAGCCATGTCACAGTATAGTGATGGATGTTATAGAACAGTGATGGAAACTACCATCATAAACGAGTCACATAAAATGATGTGATAGTAACGAAAAAACTGCCATCAAGGCATCAAATGAAGAGACATGATAACGTGATGCGAGTCACTGTTAATGTCTTCATCGAGTAACATGATACATAGCCATGTCACAGTATAGTGATGGATGTTATAGAACAGTGATGGAAACTACCATCATCAACGAGTCACATAAAATGTGATAGTAACGAAAAAACTGCCATCAAGGCATCAAATGAAGAGACATGATAACGTGATGCGAGTCACTGTTAATGTCTTCATCGAGTAACATGATACATAGCCATGTCACAGTATAGTGATGGATGTTATAGAACAGTGATGGAAAGTACCATCATCAACGAGTCGCATAAAATGATGTGATAGTAACGAAAAAAACTGCCATCAAAGCGACAAATGAAGAGACATGATAACGTGATGCGACAAATGCCTTATAAGAGAGAAACGGAATATTTTAAAAAATTCTCTTGATGAAATTGAACAGAATCACTGATTATTAATCAGTACTAAAGCAGTAAACAAGTAAAACTGATAACAGTGGTGGCAACTACTGCTAATATATCACATAAAGTGGCATGACACAGCACCGAAACTAGAATATTTCAAAAAATATTGAGCCATCAGGGAAATACTCCTGTCATGACATATGGAGAAATGCACGTTATTAAACATTGCACTGTTAAAACTGCTTGATAAAGTTGAACGTAACAGTCGGCATTGAAACTGTACCAACAATAACGGTACAGAAAACAGCCGCTATTTAAAGATTACATGATCAAAATGCCCTTGTTGAAACTGAACATAATCATTGAAAAATACAGTACGAAAGAAGGTTCCTTAAAGATTGCACATTTAAAACTCGAGCAAAAAACTGAAAGTAATCATCAATGAAACTGTACCAACAATTACAGCATCGAAAAAACTCCATTAAAGATGAACGATTGTGGACAAAATTGGAAGTTATCGGTATTGAACTCGCACCAACAATTATAGCACATATAAGAACTCCATTAAAGATTAAACGATTGAAATTGCAGTGAACAAAATTGGAAGTTATCGGCATTGAACTCGTACTAACAATTATAGCACATACAAAAACTCTATTAAAGATTGAACGATTGAAATTGCAGTGAATAAAATTGGAAGTTATCGGTATTGAACTCGTGCCAACAATTATAGCACATACAAAAACTCCATTAAAGATTAAACGATTGAAATTGCAATGAACAAAATTGGAAGTTATCGGCATTGAACTCGTGCCAACAATTATAGCACATACAAAAACTCCATTAAAGATAAAACGATTGAAATTGCAGTGAACAAAATTGGAAGTTATCGGTATTGAACTCGTGCCAACAATTATAGCACATATAAGAACTCCATTAAAGATAAAACGATTGAAATTGCAGTGAACAAAATTGGAAGTTATCGGCATTGAACTCGTACTAACAATTATAGCACATACAAAAACTCTATTAAAGATTGAACGATTGAAATTGCAGTGGATAAAATTGGAAGTTATCGGCATTGAACTCGTGCCAACAATTATAGCACATACAAAAACTCCATTAAAGATTGAACGATTGAAATTGCAGTGGATAAAATTGAAAGTTATCGGTATTGAACTCGTACTAACAATTATAGCACATACAAAAACTCCATTAAAGATTGAACGATTGAAATTGCAGTGGATAAAATTGAAAGTTATCGGTATTGAACTCATACCAACAATTATAGAAAAAATTACAGAAAAAAGCTTCATTAACGATTGTAGGATCAAAATTGAATTGATTAAATTGAAAATAATCAACACTGAAACCTGACAAGAAATTAACTTCAAATGGCTTTGCCAGATTTGTTCTGCTGCTTAAGAGACAGGAGTTTAAGATTAGGGATATTTTTGCATTCAACTGCAAGGTCACGTTGTTGTGGAGGGACTGCAACTAGACTCTTTATGAAAACTAATCATCTAAGAGTAGACATTGGACCAGGAAGGTGAACTGTGATTTTGATATGGTCACCCATCCATTTACTATCGGGTCTCTAGCTTCGATTGCTAAACTAGGTCAGCCATGTTTTGGCTAATATGATTTTAGTAACGACGACTAATCCGTGTGCTATCTAGTCTTTACTGTATAAAATTTCGATTCCTAAACAAAGTCAGCCATATTTTAGCGTATGTGATTTTAGTAGTGGTCACTCATCTAACTACTTTCTAGTCTTAGCTCTGGTTAACTTCACTTCAATTGCCAAGATTACTAATTTCGCCCTAAAGCTAGTTCAACAAAAAGCAAACACCAGGCGGCACAACCAGTTAGCAAAACACTTGCTAGTCACAGCCTAAAAAGCTTATAAATGAAATGCTTTACAAAAATAAAGATGGATTTTGCAAATATTAGACTAAAGTATTATTAAATAATTTGTGAAAGGCCTGCAATTAACAAGGTTAGGCTGGGGGGTGAATCAGGTTTTGAATTATTCGTAAGGTAATGGACAAAATATGGGAAGTTACTTTTGAACAGGGATCTAAATGATCTGCATAAAAATTTGAAATCACTGTACAGTTCTTTCAACTGCATAGCTTTCTGTAGTTCTTTAAACCGCAGAACTTTTTGTACAGTTCTTTAAACTGCACAATTTTCTGTACAGTTCTTTAAACCGCATAACTTTTTGTACAGTTCTTTAAACTGCATAATTTTCTGTACAGTTCTTTAAACCGCATAACTTTTTGTACAGTTCTTTAAAGCTGCATAACTTTCTGTACAGTTCTTTAAGCTGCATAGCTTTCTGTAGTTCTTTAAACCGCATAACTTTTTGTACAGTTCTTTAAACTGCATAATAATATATGCTTCCCTCAAGTACTTACAGTAGTATGTTAGTAGAAAGAAACTGTCAGTCAGTTAATGCCTAGGACTTGTCCGTCTTTACTGAAAGTTTGTTCTGTACAGTAGCGACATACACTGTACATGTACATACTTCTATACACGCGCGCTATGCATAGAAGTATAAATCTGCATGTACAGAATGTATACCACTAAGGTTCTGTACCATATTAGTTCGTAAATAGAATCAGAGGTTAATAGCTCAATGTCAGAACTCGGTGTACTTTTGGGAAGCATTTTAAGTTAACAAAATCGTGACTTGTGGTAACAAATTTCTGGTTAGAACTTTTTCAGTACAGCGTGGAGTTTAGCAAATTCTACGAAATATTTCTTTTAAAGATAACGGGAACATTTAAAAGGAAATGAAGGAACTTCAGGCTCTCGTCAAGGAAAGGAAAGATGGGCCGGGAGGAGACTGCAGGTTGTCCATCCCACTCCAACCTTGTTTCCTCCTTATTTTACGAACTATTAACATTGATTCAACCAGTAAAAAAAATGTATTTATATACAATGGAAGTTTCACGAAAAATGTAGACTTTCCCTTTAACATATACTTTGTTGGGATAACTGTTTTCCCTTTCACACAGGGGATGGGCAGACATGGCTTTCTAAGGCATGACTGAATTTCATTTCACAGAGGGGATGGGAGGACATGGCTCTCTTCTAAAATCATGACTGACTTTCATTACACAGAGGGGATGGGAGGACATGGCTTCCTTCTAAAAGCATGACTGACTTTCATTACACAGAGGGGATGGGAGGACATGGCTCTCTTCTAAAATCATGACTGACTTTCATTACACAGAGGGGATGGGAGGACATGGCTCTCTTCTAAAATCATGACTGACTATCATTACACAGAGGGGATGGGAGGACATGGCTTCCTTCTAAAATCATGACTGAATTTCATTACACAGAGGGGATGGGAGGACATGGCTCTCTTCTAAAAGCATGACTGAATTTCATTACACAGAGGGCATGGGAGGACATGGCTTCCTTCTAAAAGCATGACTGACTTTCATTACAAAGAGGGCATGGGAGGATATGGGTTTGTTTCTAAAGTATGAACAACTTTCATTTCACTTATCTAGAACGTGGCTATCTCTCGTTTCCTGGGAGACGGCAAAACTAAAAAACCCTCAAATGATTTTCAAGGAAGTAGCTGTCTCTCATTCCACAGTAAGAGTTCTAGAGCACGACTGTCTTTTAGTTTTTGTTAAAGTACTACCTCTTCCGGAAGTGGTTGTGGAGGTTAGACATAATTAAAATAATAGGGAATTTACTATTATAAGTAAAAAAAACTTGTAACAAACCTTAGTTTATTGATAAGCGAAAGATAACTGTATATTTGTACAAGGGTTTGACAAAATTAGGCCTGCCTAAAACTAGAAACAGTGAATGGATAAAGATGGATTCCCCTTTTGTTCATCAAGCCTTCATATTCGTTATTACTTATTTTGACCCTGTATATTAACATTAGAGCTGCTATAAAATTATAAGAAAGTTAACGTTTATTGCATGTAATTAAAAGTTGTTATTTTTTCAAATACACGTGTATTAGCTGCGAAATTTAATTTGGTAAGTTTGACTATTTTCTTGTTGAATTTTTAAATTTTAAATGACCCTACTGTGTCCGTGTGTCTATTCGTCCACTGTCCACAATAGGTTTTTCTCTTGTATTTCTGTAACAAATGATCGGATCGTCATGAAACTCGTGCGATTCGAACTCTAGATCCTGTGCAGTTAGAATCTTGACATTGCTAAAATGGTTTTAGCTGACCGAGCCGTAAATAACACTTCATTTTTTTGCTTATTTCAGATTGAAGAGTCACGATTTTTTTCTGGATTATTGGATATGCCTAAGCGGTAAGTAAAGAAATTTTGCTTTTTAGCCAGAAAACCTTTCCATTTACTTTTTTATCTTCTGCATATGTACCGTTGTCCAAACATACAGAAATATTTTTCTGCTGTTAATAGTCTCGTGTGGTGTAAGATTATTCTTTATTTATATGACTTTTTACAGGATCATCTTACAATTTATTTTTGAAACATTTTAAGTTAACAAGCCAGCCCCACGTCTGTTGTGTTTGCAATCATTAAAATTTCTACATTCTCAATAACCTGAAGACTTTGCTGCCAGTAAACAGAACATCGTTTTTCTTGCAACAAAACTTTAAACAATATAAAATAGTTATTACAGTGATAAAAGAGTCAAATCAAATTTACTACATACCCTAGTTTACACAACAACTTAATAACTTATTTATTTTATCATAGACTTTATATATATGTATTCTCTTATAATATTACTGTCTTGTATTAACCGCTGTTGTTTACTTTTACTGTTAAACTAGTAAAATGAAATGACGTTTTTCTTCTTTTTTCAGATGTCATTGGTTCACCCAGTGCGGGGGGGCGGGGCAACATCAACCCCCGGTACGCCACGCACAGGTCTACGTCTGCCTGTGCGTGGAGGTACCAGGAGCAGCGACGACGCGAGCTCCAGGCAGGGGTGGTGGCTCGGCCACCCCTGGAAGAACGCCAGAGCAAGCCAAAGCCAGTGTAAGTAGACACGATTATAATTACAAATTAGCTTTTTCAGTAGTAGAACCGTTCATTTTGCCCCCTCGTGGCTATAGTTTTCGTTTTTGTTTACTTTACACAAAACTTTACCGTTTAGTCTTTGTGAAGCAAAGCTAGCTTGTTAACAGCTAGCTTATTACAATCATTTCATGGAGTTTTCATATCGTCTTAATCGACACGAACTGGAACGTTGTCTCTGGACATTTCATTCCATCCGAGATATTACTGATTTTTCGATAGTTAATTATTGTACCAAAAGGAAAAATGATTATAGCAAATGACATCAAGAATCATTTAAAGTTACATCACTATTTTTTGTATCGTAGTATAATGATAATGATAAGAATGATGATGACGATGGTGATAATGATGCTGATGATGATAATGATGGTGATGATGACAATGGTGATAATGATGGTGATGATGATAATGATGGTGATGATGATGATGATGGTGGTGATGGTGATGATGTTGGTGATGGTAATGGTAATCATTTAGAGAGAGAGATGGGGGAGAGAGAGAGAGAGAGAGAGAGATGGGAGAGAGAGAGGCATGGAAGGAAGAAGGAAAAGCGAATGTCATAGTCATCAGGAAACATGATGACCTAGTGGTTATGAAATTGTTTTTGTAATTCAAATGTCTCTGTTTCAAAACCAGACTGAGTTCCAGCTATTTACTTTCTTGTCTTCTGGAGTTTAATGTGTATCAACATTCATAATAATTGTGGTTTTCT
This sequence comes from Tubiluchus corallicola, assembly GCA_030141605.1. Classification (NCBI taxonomy): domain Eukaryota; kingdom Metazoa; phylum Priapulida; class Priapulimorpha; order Priapulimorphida; family Tubiluchidae; genus Tubiluchus; species Tubiluchus corallicola. The sequence goes on from JAQGDQ010001623.1 coordinate 21,044, forward strand.
ACCGTCATAGCAAGTCTTTTACTATGTTGGTTGCAGTAGTTCATTTAGCTGCTGTAAGAGACGGTTTGCTAAATTCTGCTGTTTCTTAATTGAGCACAAGATTTACTCGAGTAGTTGTGAACCGTAACTGAACAACTGACCTACCAACTTAGCAATTTTTGTCCAAGAAGTCATGGGTAACTTGAATATGATTTAATCTATTTTTGGTTAAAACGTTTTAGACATGAATAATCTATGGCTATATAAATAATAATATTTATAATTGTCCTTAATAATGTTTAGGACACTAATAGTACAATGATAACAGCTTATTTTCAAAGTAGTCTTGATAGAACCCGCTTGGCAGAACGAGCGGTAATTAAAACTTTACTCTTACGTGTCAGGAATTGAACCCGCGACCTCCAGGATGGGAAACGAACACATTACAATTGAGCTAACCCCCGAAACTTTTACTCTTGAATAACGCATAGCAACAAAATATTTGCTGTTTCTTTTCAGTTCGATGTGCAAATTTGTGCTTTCTACACTAGAAAATTGACATTTGATTTAGTTTTCTTTCCATTTGGAGATGTCCAATATGTCAGCTTGTGTGTCAATGTTTATAATAAACCTACCAGAGTTGAACTTGTGCGTTAAGAGTGATCAGTTCTTCAAACACATGCTTAACAAATTGCCAGCAAATAGGAGTCATTTAGTTCCAACAATTTCTCATGTAGTTTTATTAACTTCTAACATGCAGATTTTTCAGAGATTTTTTTTGGAGTGGAAAAATTGGGATACGCAATCCCGATTTTATACCAGCAAATAGGTTTATCCATAAAGTTATTAAACCGGAAGTGCATCTTCCCATCATATAAGTTTTGTAGTCTTTTTTGCTGTTTGACAAAATGACAGCACGTTTTGTAGAAAAATGAAAATTATTTTTGTCTCTTTTAGGCGAAGGTGCCGAAATTACGAACACTGCGGAGGTCAGGGCAATGCCATTGAGGGTCGGGGCAGGCATTACGTAATGGCAAACTGTCCGCTGGAGCAGGAGGCGGTGCCTGTCCCGGCCTTGCGTGTGACCTGGTAAGCGGATTTTTTTATAATTTAAACCTGACAAAAAGGAAATCTTAATTTTACTGACACAGTTAGAACTGACTTTCAACCCTTAAATTTCAACTTTTTATTATTATGTATAAAAGCACAAAGCTGGTTAAACTTTGTCTCTAAACGCGTTAGAGGCCTAATACAGGCCTAATATGCAAAAACATGCTGTTAGACATCTCTAAGAAATGACAAAATTTAGCGGAAGAAACTTTTGTTTACTAATAATGACTGGCATTATAAACTAGCAAAGGCATTGCAACTTGTCAGTTTAACCGCTCCCAATGTTCAGTAATGCACAAACGTCTTTTGCTTTTTATGCAGAAACAGTGAATGGACGTATTAACGTATTAACTGATACTTTACATAGGTTTTATATGACTTTATAACATGCCAAATGTCAGCATAATAATCGGCCCACGTGACGACGCAAATAGCCACCAAAGCAGTTTTTATTTTGCTATGAGTTTTACAGCATCTCCCCGACAACACCCCACCCCCAATTTTATTGAAAAAATGAAGGAGGCCATATTAACGACTTTTTAGAGGCTTACAAAGATTTATTTTTCCGAGCTTATCCAACCGGTGATGGTCAACCTCTACCCGTCTGTCGGCAAAGGCCTGCAAACTTCGGACCGCATTCATATGCAAGACGTCATATTAAAAGAATTGCTGCTAATGGGACAGAATAGTCCCAAATTGTTACTCTGTTTTGTTACTTTATTATGACACACGCACGATTTTATAGGGGAAATGGATTGACTATTTTAACGACTTTAGAGGCATTGAAGCCTCCTGACTGCTTTTACATGTTTGTTATACAACTATTTTTAAAGCTTATCCAACGGATAATGGTAGCCACACTTCAGTGCTGCCTAATCTCGTTTGTAAACTTTCCGTGACTGAAAATGAAGAGAGAACTTATGAGACACGAACCTGTTTTTTATTTGGGACAGCAAACTATTAAAACACAGTGAGATTACAGTCTAGGTAAGAAAAACCTCAATCGATAGTTCTGCAAAGAAGCCATGAAAAGTTAATGATAATTATGCAGCTCATTAATGTAACATTACCTTACCTAAATAACACAACTGATGCAACAATTATCTACTCAAGTTAATGTTACAAGAAAGATTGCAGGTGTTGATCATTAAAATGCCATTGACCCATAATTAGCAGTAGTCAATAGCCACTCGACAGAACAACAAGTTCTTGGGAAAAAACTGGAATCATCTGCTTGCACAACTTTGTCTAGCACCCTATAGCAGTAACTAATAGCCACTCGACAGAACAACAAGTTCTTGGGAAAAAACTGGAATCATCTGCTTGCACAACTTTGTCAAACACCTTATAGCAGTAACTAATAGCCACTCGACAGAACAACAAGTTCTTGGGAAAAAACTGGAATCATCTGCTTGCACAACTTTGTCAAACACCTTATAGCAGTAACTAATAGCCACTCGACAGAACAACAAGTTCTTGGGAAAAACTGGAATCATCTGCTTGCACAACTTTGTCAAACACCTTATAGCAGTAACTAATAGCCACTCGACAGAACAACAAGTTCTTGGGAAAAAACTGGAATCATCTGCTTGCACAACTTTGTCAAACACCTATAGCAGTAACTAATAGCCACTCGACAGAACAACAAGTTCTTGGGAAAAAACTGGAATCATCTGCTTGCACAACTTTGTCAAACACCTTATAGCAGTAACTAATAGCCACTCGACAGAACAACAAGTTCTTGGGAAAAAACTGGAATCATCTGCTTGCACAACTTTGTCAAACACCTTATAGCAGTAACTAATAGCCACTCGACAGAACAACAAGTTCTTCGGGAAAAACTGGAATCATCTGCTTGCACAACTTTGTCAAACACCTTATAGCAGTAACTAATAGCCACTCGACAGAACAACAAGTTCTTGGGGAAAAAACTGGAATCATCTGCTTGCACAACTTTGTCAAACACCTTATAGCAGTAACTAATAGCCACTCGACAGAACAACAAGTTCTTGGGAAAAAACTGGAATCATCTGCTTGCACAACTTTGTCAAACACCTTATAGCAGTAACTAATAGCCACTCGACAGAACAACAAGTTCTTGGGAAAAAACTGGAATCATCTGCTTGCACAACTTTGTCAAACACCTTATAGCAGTAACTAATAGCCACTCGACAGAACAACAAGTTCTTGGGAAAAAACTGGAATCATCTGCTTGCACAACTTTGTCAAACACCTTATAGCAGTAACTAATAGCCACTCGACAGAACAACAAGTTCTTGGGAAAAAACTGGAATCATCTGCTTGCACAACTTTGTCAAACACCTTATAGCAGTAACTAATAGCCACTCGACAGAACAACAAGTTCTTGGGAAAAAACTGGAATCATCTGCTTGCACAACTTTGTCAAACACCTTATAGCAGTAACTAATAGACACTCGACAGAACAACAAGTTCTTGAGAAAACAATTAGAATCATCTGCTTGCACAACTTTGTCAAACACCTTATAGCAGTAACTAATAGCCACTCGACAGAACAACAAGTTCTTGGGAAAAAACTGGAATCATCTGCTTGCACAACTTTGTCAAACACCCTATAGCAGTAACTAATAGCCACTCGACAGAACAACAAGTTCTTGGGAAAAAACTGGAATCATCTGCTTGCACAACTTTGTCAAACACCTTATAGCAGTAACTAATAGCCACTCGACAGAACAACAAGTTCTTGGGAAAAAACTGGAATCATCTGCTTGCACAACTTTGTCAAACACCTTATAGCAGTAACTAATAGCCACTCGACAGAACAACAAGTTCTTGGGAAAAAACTGGAATCATCTGCTTGCACAACTTTGTCAAACACCTTATAGCAGTAACTAATAGCCACTCGACAGAACAACAAGTTCTTGGGGAAAAAACTGGAATCATCTGCTTGCACAACTTTGTCAAACACCTTATAGCAGTAACTAATAGCCACTCGACAGAACAACAAGTTCTTGGGAAAAAACTGGAATCATCTGCTTGCACAACTTTGTCAAACACCTTATAGCAGTTACTAATAGCCACTCGACAGAACAACAAGTTCTTGGGAAAAAACTGGAATCATCTGCTTGCACAACTTTGTCAAACACCTTATAGCAGTAACTAATAGCCACTCGACAGAACAACAAGTTCTTGGGAAAAAACTGGAATCATCTGCTTGCACAACTTTGTCAAACACCTTATAGCAGTAACTAATAGCCACTCAACAGAACAACAAGTTCTTGGGAAAAAACTGGAATCATCTGCTTGCACAACTTTGTCAAACACCCTATAGCAGTAACTAATAGCCACTCAACAGAACAACAAGTTCTTGGGAAAAAACTGGAATCATCTGCTTGCACAACTTTGTCAAACAACCTATAGCAGTAACTAGGAACCAAATGAAATTTAGAGAATGGGAGCAATTTTCCATAATCATCAATGGTCAAAATTTACAAGCAACTTGATAGAACAACAGCACTTAAGGCAAAAATTAGAATGATGTCTGCTGGACTGCTTCGCCATGGAACCTGTTGCTGTGATTGTTTAAAAACCAAAGGGAAATAATAATCGAAAAGAAAACGTACTTTAGCATTCTTAAATGTGTTTACAAAAGGAAATGTTGTTTCTCGAATGAAAAGAAATCTGCAAAAATCAACATAAAAACAAAAACTGTTAAAAAAGACAAATAATGGCGGCGGCAACAACAATGACGACGAAAATAATTGCTGGCAGTCTTGTGGTTTCTTTACGAAGAAGCTAGTTGTAGTGGAGATGACGATGATGATGATGATAGCGAAGACGATCATGACAATACTGAAACAAAATAATACAATGCTTGTTTGTAAAATAGCCCAGTTCTACATAGAAATGTGAATGGTTCCCAGTCGAGGAAGAAAAAACGTTTCTGCATTCAGTGATTACCTGATTCAACTGTGAGAAATCTACAAGAAATCTACAGAAATCTAGAACACGCAAATTCGTTTGTTCGTCAACCGAAAAACATTTAAATTTTACAATGTGCATTACAAAAGCCCACAGTGATGTGACATCTAATGATTTTAATCATTATTTTACCACGAATAGGTTAAACTGGTACTATAAATCAGACTATTAAATTAGTTGTAAAATTTCTTTAATCACAATAATAACGGATTGGGGATCGTGAATGCTGGGTATAGGAAACACAGGACAAAATCTTGTCCTTACAAAGTACGAGGATGGAAGAGAAAGATAAATTATTGCTGGCACCGAGCCAAGATTACAGCTGCAAGATCTTCACAGATATTCATAAATATTTGCTCAAAACTTCATGCAAGATAACTAGAGAATTTTTGCTGCCAAATTATCAGTGGGGAGGGGTAATGTCCATGGAGATTTTATACCACTTACATTCTACATTTTCGTATGCATTGCTTGCGTCGGAAGTAACGCTGTATAAAACGTGTAAATTTGAACTCCAGATGACCGTTAGGTGAGGCCATTTTAATCGTAGGTCGTTTGAAAAAAGTTTTGATAACATTAAATAAAGTTTGAAAAAATAATCAGAGTATTCGTAGCATGAACGTGCTAACTAAGTAAACTTTTAAATTACTGAATCTTGTCAATAAGATTAAAAATACGTTCTTGGCTAGTGAGTGGCGCACCCTGGAGGGTGAATCAGTGACATTTTACCAATTGGCACAAACATTTTAAATTATTAGTCTAGTTATTTAGGTCATTCCAGCACGTTAAGTGAAATGCTAAGTAATATAGTTTTGCATGGAAAGTTTTTTAGATCATAATTTAACATTTCCTTTTCTTCCCCTGATTTACGTGGCGTCGGAACAGTATTGCGGGAGATTTAAAATGAAAACAAACGAAAATTCTTTTCGACGTGAATACGATATTTACATAAAATTACTGTAAAGTAGTATAATTTTTCAAGGTGATTTTTCTGAAACCTACTTCAGGTGCCCCTTTTCTTGTCCTTTAAGCGCTCAACCAACATTAGTAGTTGTCCAGAACAAGCCCAAACCAGTGTCAGTTAATCACCAAATTCACTAGATTAGAACTATACAAGGTGCTTGTTTACTGTTTATACCATGTTCAGAGCAGACTGTACCACTCTATACAAGGTGCTTGTTTACTGTTTATACCATGTTCAGAGCAGACTGTACCACTCTATACAAGGTGCTTGTTTACTGTTTATACCATGTTCAGAGCAGACTGTACCACTCTATACAAGGTGCTTGTTTACTGTTTATACCATGTTCAGAGCAGACTGTACCACTAAACAAGCTAAGCAGTTAGCTGGGGCAACAAATTTTAGAAGTCTCTAATTTTTAAGTTTAGCATAAGTGATAACAATTATGAACAATTGTGCTTAATAAACCAAGAGGGCTAGAACATGCACCAATTATACGCTACCGTTATACTTTATAATATTGTCACTACAAATTCAATTTTGGGGGGTATGGTGGAGGCGGCAGCGGGAGAAGGGATTGAGCGTTGAAGAGAGGGCGCTAAAAACTCTACGTGGAAAAGTGGGCGCTAAAAATTCTACCTGGAAGAGAAGGCGTTAAAAAGTGTTTGCTTAGAGCACCCCAATTTGCCTAGAGCCGTCCCTGACCGTGTTACATTTTTATACAGTCACAAAACAGAATATAAACACTAAATTTAAGTAGGACACACTGGAACACTATAGACTATCCTGTTAAGTATAAAGGAAACAGACAAGAGAGATACGTGGAGTAAACAAAGCTCGACCACTTCTGGAAGTTGTCCATAATAAACCCAGTGTAAGTGATAGTCTTACAAATCAACAATTGTTAAGAAACTAAGTGTCCAAGTCTTTGAAGTAGTTAGGCGTAATGGTAACGTATAACTTGAGAGGGAAGTTTTTTTGCGACTTGAGTTACTATAAAAAGTACTAACACTATAAATTATAATAAATTTACTATATAGTGCCTTGCGTTATTGTACTGCTGTAAATGCCAAATTAAGTCAGCGTAAGTTGACAGCGAGGCTGTAATCTCGGACCAACCAGTGAGTTTAACCACCCCTAAAAGACCTCAAGAACAAACCAACGGAGGTGTTGGTAGACTCAAGATCACGTTTTATAAAACTTTGCCATTGTTTCTTCTTCAGACGAAAACATTCAAATGCTGCATGTTGTAAATTACACTGACCACCAGGGACAAATAATGTGCAAACATCTCACCTAGTGGTTTAGAGAGTAAGCAGGCAGGGGACGAATACGAAAGTGCAGCACAGTTTAAAAATAGCAAAACTCATTGAATAGTCAAAACACAACTTTCCAACCCAGAGATTATTTATTTATTATTTGGATTACTTATGTAACTGTCACTTCAACTGTGTCTTAGAACTCTAGAATTGTTAAGGAGCTAAGTCATCAAACTTAAGCAGGTCATAACAAGAGATGGGAGAGAAATTGTTGTTGGGTAAGTGGTGACATGGGGGAGGGCAGTATAAGGTCAAAGTTTACAACAAGTAAGGACTATGAGCGGCTGGACAAACAAAGGTACTCCTCTTACTGTACCAAGTGAGGAAGTGACATTGGAGAAGTGGTCAGTGACCTTGAGTGGGTGGATTAAAGTCAAAGGAGATGAAAGTTTAAAAACTACTAGAGAAAGGAGGTTACAAAACTGCAAGGAGCTCATTGACAAACATTATGCAACTCATAACAAGAGGTAGATGAGTAACTAAGATGGGGTATTCAGTGACTTTGAGTGGGTGGTTCACAGGTAAAGGTGACATCAAAAGCACAACGGCAAAGAATTCGGAAAGGAAAGGTAGATAACTTACTGTACCAGGTGGAGAAGGAGATCGATGAAGTAATCAATGACTTTAGATTAGTGGTGGAAGAGGAAAGGATGCTACGATTTAGAAACAATTATAAGAGACAATTGCATTAAAATGGTAAGCGGGAGTTGTGTGCCTGAACTGATGCAACTTATACGGTTGAAGGTCAAAAGTCACAACAATTTCAAAATGTGGGTGTTTAAGATGACAGGCTGTCGTTCCAAAACGACAAGGAGTTAGGAAAGCAGAAGCTTACAACGCATTGTACTGGTGGGGCAAAGAACGTTGGTGACTTTAGTTTGTGGTTTAAATTCAGTGAAAACTCAGCTTTCTATAGGTGACTTTAGTTTGTGGTTTAAATTCAGTGACAACTCAGATTCTCTATAAGTGACTTTAGCTTGTGGTTTAAATTCAGTGACATAGGTGACTTTAGTTTGTGGTTTAAATTCAGTGACAACTCAAATTCTCTATAGTTGACTTTAGTTTGTGGTTTAAATTCAGTGACAACTCAAGCTCTCTATAGGTGACTTTAGCTTGTGGTTTAAATTCAGTGACAACTCAAGCTCTCTATAGGTGACTTTAGCTTGTGGTTTAAATTCAGTGACAACTCAGCTCTCTATAGGTGACTTTAGTTTGTGGTTTAAATTCAGTGACAACTCAAGCTCTCTATAGGTGACTTTAGTTTGTGGTTTAAATTCAGTGACAACTCAGCTCTCTATAGGTGACTTTAGTTTGTGGTTTAAATTCAGTGACAACTCAACTCTCTATAGGTGACTTTAGCTTGTGGTTTAAATTCAGTGACAACTCAAGCTCTCTATAGGTGACTTTAGCTTGTGGTTTAAATTCAGTGACAACTCAACTCTCTATAGGTGACTTTAGTTTGTGGTTTAAATTCAGTGACAACTCAGCTCTCTATAGGTGACTTTAGTTTGTGGTTTAAATTCAGTGACAACTCAAGCTCTCTATAGGTGACTTTAGTTTGTGGTTTAAATTCAGTGACAACTCAGCTCTCTATAGGTGACTTTAGTTTGTGGTTTAAATTCAGTGACAACTCAAGCTCTCTATAGGTGACTTTAGTTTGTGGTTTAAATTCAGTGACAACTCAACTCTCTATAGGTGACTTTAGTTTGTGGTTTAAATTCAGTGACAACTCAGCTCTCTATAGGTGACTTTAGTTTGTGGTTTAAATTCAGTGACAACTCAGCTCTCTATAGGTGACTTTAGTTTGTGGTTTAAATTCAGTGACAACTCAACTCTCTATAGGTGACTTTAGTTTGTGGTTTAAATTCAGTGACAACTCAACTCTCTATAGGTGACTTTAGCTTGTGGTTTAAATTCAGTGACAACTCAACTCTCTATAGGTGACTTTAGCTTGTGGTTTAAATTCAGTGACAACTCAGCTCTCTATAGGTGACTTTAGCTTGTGGTTTAAATTCAGTGACAACTCAACTCTCTATAGGTGACTTTAGTTTGTGGTTTAAATTCAGTGACAACTCAACTCTCTATAGGTGACTTTAGTTTGTGGTTTAAATTCAGTGACAACTCAACTCTCTATAGGTGACTTTAGCTTGTGGTTTAAATTCAGTGACAACTCAAACTCTCTATAGGTGACTTTAGCTTGTGGTTTAAATTCAGTGACAACTCAACTCTCTATAGGTGACTTTAGTTTGTGGTTTAAATTCAGTGACAACTCAACTCTCTATAAAAGACAGTTAACAGAACTACGTTGAGTGACCAATAATGACGTAGCCAGTGATACAATATGATAAAATGTGCCTGCTTTTTTACAAAAAAACACATCACTTGCAACTTATCATTAAAATTATATCTGCTGCTAAAAGAGTTTTTCCCAATCTAATATCACTTTATTGAGAAGTAAGTTTAATTGCTGTAATTTCAGTTAAATTACTGCAGTAAAAACAAGTTCTACCTCAGGACTAAAGGCAAGATTACAAGATGGTTTTTAGCCCAAATTTTAATCATAACATCTTCAACACACAACGCCGCAGTGTTCAAGTTGCTACAGTTACTGCAGCAGCTGCCGGCAGCGCTGCAGTCGCTCTTGATGATTCAGAGCCTATTAATTAACGTAATCCTAATTAGTGCAGATCTAACTGCAAGATATTCAAAGTTTTACAAAGTAAAAGCCGTGTCTCACTGTTTCTTATTTATCTCGTAAATTTTGGAAGACTTTGTAAGGCTTTGAATAAAATAATCTATTCTTTAATTAATAAATTAATTAACGGCTCTAACGTGGCAAGGAGAGTAGGACCTTTTAAATGATTTGCATATCATATAAACATAAAAAACCACTTGATAAAAACAAGTTTTATAGTTTTAATTGATGAGACCCTACGCTCCTTACCTACCGCCCTGTTACTAACTAAAACTAAAACTAATTATCACTAATTATCACTAACTATCTCTAACTATTGCTAAAACTGCTGCAGCTTGAACATGTGACACATCAAATTTTCCGATGATTGTTTATGAATATTTTTCTAACATTTTTGAAATTAAAACAACATGGAAGTCTTAAAATTGCTCAAGTAAGCGGATTTTCAACAAATTTTGCTTTCAGAACTGGATCATAGAAAATGTCTGCACTACAGTAACTTAATGATTACGTTTTCAACTCAAACTGTCTTGCATAAATTAGTGCAGCAGATATAATAAGTAAACCTTAGCTAGCATAGGTCTACTGATTAATTGCAAGTGAAACAAGTGTGTGTGGTAGTGGGGGGGGGGGGGGGTGTCAGGTCACTAAACAGTTTGATCACAGGAGACGAAAAGTAAAAATTAAACAGAGAAGTAAATAAGACTTGGAACTATTATAAACAACGCAGACGTGTAAATGATAGAAATGATTTTGTAAATGAAAAATCTAAAAATTAAAAAAATCATTTTACTTCTTTTACTGTCGTGTAGACTACGATGTAAAAAATTGAAAATGGCACACATTTATAAGGTATCCTGTTTTACAGTTTGAAAAAGGCACACATTTATAAGGTATCCTGTTTTACAGTTTGAAAAAGGCACACATTTGTAAGGTCTCCTGTTTTACAGTTTGAAAAAGGCACACATTTGTAAGATCTCCTGTTTTACAGTTTGAAAATGGCACACATTTGTAAGGTCGCCTGTTTTACAGTTTGAAAATGGCACACATTTGTAAGGTCTCCTGTTTTACAGTTTGAAAATG
>JAQGDQ010001086.1:0-63989 GCA_030141605.1 Tubiluchus corallicola
GAATAAAATTTTAGTTTGTCTGTCTGCTTGTGTGTCTGCTTATTTTTTCGTGTGCCATATTTGCTCCATTTCCTGCGTGTAACTTTACACATGCAATTCATTTCTAAGAATAAAATTTTAGTTTGTCTGTCTGCTTGTGTGTCTGCTTATTTTTTCGTGTGCCATATTTGCTCCATTTCCTGCGTGTAACTTTACACATGCAATTCATTTCTAAGAATAAAATTTTAGTTTGTCTGTCTGCTTGTGTGTCTGCTTATTTTTTCGTGTGCCATATTTGCTCCATTTCCTGCGTGTAACTTTACACATGCAATTCATTTCTAAGAATAAAATTTTAGTTTGTCCGTCTGCTTGTGTGTCTGCTTATTTGTTTCGTGTGCCATATTTGCTCCATTTCCTGCGTGTAACTTTACACATGCAATTCATTTCTAAGAATAAAATTTTAGTTTGTCTGTCTCTGTGTGTGTGTCTGCTTATTTTTTTAGTCTGCCATATTTGCTCCATCTCCTGCGTGTAACTTTACACATGCAATTCATTTCTAAGAATAAAATTTTAGTTTGTCTGTCTCTGTGTGTGTGTCTGCTTATTTTTTTAGTGTGCCATATTTGCTCCATCTCCTGCATGTAACTTTATGCAGTGCAGTTCATGTCTAAGAATAAAATTTTAGTTTGTCTGTCTGCTTGTGTGTCTGCTTATTTTTTTCGTCTGCCATATTTGCTCCATCTCCTGCGTGTAACTTAACACAGTGTAATTCATGTCTAAGAATAAAATTTTAGTTTGTCTGTCTGCCTGTGTGTCTGCTCATTTTTTTCGTCTGCCATATTTGCTCCGTCTCCTGCATTTAACTTTATGCAGTGCAGTTCATGTCTAAGAATAAAATTTTAGTTTGTCCGTATGCTTGTGTGTCTGCTTATTTTTTTCGTCTGCCATATTTGCTCCATCTCCTGCGTGTAACTTAACACAGTGTAATTCATGTCTAAGAATAAATTTTTAGTTTGTCTGTCTGCCTGTGTGTCTGCTCATTTTTTTCGTCTGCCATATTTGCTCCATCTCCGGCTTTTAATTCATGGCTAAATTAGCACGTCGATAAATTACTTTCCTTTACCTATCCATTAAATTAATGGATTAATTTCCTACATGAATGACGGCATACAAATATTAAAGGAAAACTGGATGATTGTGTAAACACGAGTTCAGAATAAAGAATGCTCTAAAAAATAAAACACCACAATAGCTTTTTTTAAATCAAAGCTTGGATTAAATAATAATTACCTCAGATACTCAAATTTCGTTAAATTGTCAAAGCTACGCGCGGCTCAGTGAATTTACTAAGATTGGCAGCGGCGCCTTTTTGTCACATTCGCGTGGACGACAAATAGAAGGCGGTACTGTGATAAGCATGATCATGAACTGCAGTGTTAGTTTTTGACGTCATATGACGTAGAGCCTGTTTGCGTGACATCATTAAGCTGCTGTTTGCTTTAAGCAGTACTGTAACACTTACGCTAACATGCTTGACGCACGAGGGAAAATGCCTGCCATTGCACAAACTGTGGTTAGTTTCTGACGTAAGCAATAGCAGTGTTCGGTTGCCGTTAATTACCTTTCTAAGCTAATTATTCAAATATAAGAAACAATTGCTTACCTTTATAGGCAAGAAAATGCATATTTTGGACAGTAAATTAAAATGAGATTGAGTCTAAACAATCGTCCGGTCTTCCTTTAAGCTTTATAGACAAGAAAATGCATATTTTGGACAGTAAATTAAAATGAAATTGAGTCTAAACAATCGTCCGGTCTTTCTTTAAGCTTTATAGGCAAGAAAATGTATATTTTGGACAGCAAGATTAAAATGAGATTGAGTCTAAACAATCGCCCAGTCTTTCTTTAAGCTTTATAGGCAAGAAAATGTATATTTTGGACAGTAAATTAAAATGAGATTGAGTCTAAATAATCTTCCAGTCTTCCTTTAAGCTTTATAGGCAAGAAAATGTATATTTTGGACAGTAAATTAAAATGAGATTGAGTCTAAACAATCGCCCAGTCTTTCTTTAAGCTTTATAGACAAGAAAATGTATATTTTGGACAGCAAGATTAAAATGAGATTGAGTCTAAACAATCGCCCAGTCTTTCTTTAAGCTTTATAGACAAGAAAATGTATATTTTGGACAGTAAATTAAAATGAGATTGAGTCTAAACAATCGTCCGGTCTTCCTTTAAGCTTTATAGGCAAGAAAATGTATATTTTGGACAGTAAATTAAAATGAGATTGAGTCTAAACAATCGTCCAGTCTTCCTTTAAGCTTTATAGGCAAGAAAATGTATATTTTGGACAGTAAATTAAAATGAGATTGAGTCTAAACAATCGCCCGGTCTTCCTTTAAGCTTTATAGGCAAGAAAATGTATATTTTGGACAGCAAGATTAAAATGAGATTGAGTCTAAACAATCGCCCGGTCTTCCTTTAAGCTTTATAGGCAAGAAAATGCATATTTTGGACAGTAAATTAAAATGAGATTGAGTCTAAACAATCGTCCGGTCTTCCTTTAAGCTTTATAGGCAAGAAAATGTATATTTTGGACAGTAAATTAAAATGAGATTGAGTCTAAACAATCGCCCGGTCTTCCTTTAAGCTTTATAGGCAAGAAAATGTATATTTTGGACAGCAAGATTAAAATGAGATTGAGTCTAAACAATCGCCCAGTCTTTCTTTAAGCTTTATAGACAAGAAAATGTATATTTTGGACAGTAAGATTAAAATGAGATTGAGTCTAAACAATCGCCCAGTCTTTCTTTAAGCTTTATAGGCAAGAAAATGTATATTTTGGACAGCAAGATTAAAATGAGATTGAGTCTAAACAATCGCCCAGTCTTTCTTTAAGCTTTATAGGCAAGAAAATGTATATTTTGGACAGTAAATTAAAATGAGATTGAGTCTAAATAATCTTCCAGTCTTCCTTTAAGCTTTATAGGCAAGAAAATGTATATTTTGGACAGTAAATTAAAATGAAATTGAGTCTAAACAATCGTCCCGTTTTCCTTTAATGCAGGTATCCATTATCTACTATGAAATATTTTTTTTGCTATTTCGTTGTGATTACTAATTACGATTTTCATGTTTCACTGGCGTACAAATTTTTTCAACTCATTCCTCTTCTTGCAGGATGCTACCATATCGTTGCCTAGCAACCGGTAAGCAAGTTGGCATGATCGAGGTGGTTCGCAACGCGCGCACTGTGTTCGACATTCAGCGTGGAGGCGGCAAGAAGGGGGCGCTGCAAGTCACCAGCTCACAGTTGCACAAGTGGATAAAGGAGAAGTCGAAAGATCATGCAGCGTAAGCGGGTTTTTCGTTTTATCAAGACAAGTTGTTAAAACGGTCTTTGGCAGAAAACTTTACAGACGTGTAGTCTGAGTCGTGCTGCTTTTGCTTGAATGTCTTAAAGCAAAACTATTCCGTAATTATTATGAAAAATAATATTACGTAATAGTAGCCGATTTAAAACTGGAATTAGCCGAAGAGTGGCAAGCTAAACTAGGTTTATAATAATAATAATAATAATAATAATAGTGATGGTGATGGTGATGGTGATGGTGATGGTGATGGTGATGATGATGATGATGATGATGATGATGATGATGATGATGATGATGATGGTGATGATGATGATGGCGATGGTGGTGGTGGTGATGATAATGGTGATGATGATGGTGATGATGATGATGATGATGATGGTGATGGTGATGGTGATGATGATGATGGCGATGGTGGTGGTGGTGATGATAATGGTGATGATGATGATAATGATGATGGGGATGATGATGATGATGATGGTGATTATGATGATAATAATAATAATAATAATAATAATAATAATAATAATCTTTATTTAAAGTCGGCTTTTGCGTCAACAGTTAACATTAGCTCAAAGAGCTATTATCGCCGACTGTAAATAACAACCTACAACTACAAAACAGAGACTATTATTACCCCACTTTTACCCTAAATACCATGCGTCAGGCAGGGCAACAGCAGGTACCATTTTTAAAGTCTTTGTGACCCGGCCGCTGGTTCGAACTTACGACCTCCCAGACAGAAAACAGACGCATTACCACTAGACTAAACCGTCTGGTCAAAGTTTGTTTAAAATTGGAAGCAAATTAAAAAATTCCACCCACAAGGAAGCGATTAGCTTTGAGATCAATCAGAGATAAAGAAAAATATTTTGAAGAAAAATGTGGAACTGATAAGAGTTATTAAATAATCATTATAATAATAATTATGGCTATTAGTACAGCTGCTATCTTCAGACATTATTTTAGTCGCATTTACACTAATTAGTAGGCTATGTACACACCAAGACACATGGAATTAAGTGATTTAAACTGCGATGCTTTGCAAGATAATTTTGCCTCACGTTAGGTGCTGTTCCAGAAAATTTCTTAGAACTATACTAAAAAAGGACTCGTTGTTTTGCTGTTTGGCTCACTGTTTATATCACTCTAACAGGACACAACCTGAAACAATAATTTCTCTGGAGAGGTTCCCCGTGTGAGCTTATATAGACGTATCCTGGAAAAGTGCGTGCATCTCCAGCGTATTATATAATCTGACTAGCAAAGGCCCCGCAAAAGATTTTGCGTAAAAAACCACGTATAAGCAATAACACGCGACCATCCTACCTAGTCCTCACTTATAACACAAAGCCCATAACATCCTGCCTACTTACCTAACGCAAAGCCAGCAGCGTTTACTCCTGCCTACTGTATGTTGCAAAGCAGCTTTTTGCTGAATTAAAGTTATAGACACAATGGATGACGTCAGCACAATGGAATGCGGTCTGCAGTTTTCTAAGGCGAAAATTGTCGAAATTTGCGGAAAATAGAACACGAATTAACTCGTCGATACTCCTCTCGGTGGACCTGCCCTAACATATAGCCCACATCGTCGTGTAGCCCTGTCCTTCCTCTTTGTAAAGAGACCCATATCTACAACGCTAGAACATTTTTCCCGCATGCTGTTTGGTCAAAATTTTGAAAAAATCGCGAGTTGGGTCCGAGAAAACGCCCGTTGCGGGGCGCCCTGGCCCTCTCGGGAATTCTAAATATGCCTACTACACCCACCGCTGAACGGGCTATCTATCCATACCCAGTACCCCCCTTGGCCCGTTCCCGTTCTCTACATCTCAGCCGTATAACTTTTGCAATTTTTTGCAAGAAACGGCCGAAAATGGGCCATTTTTGGGGGTTTTTCGCCCCCCCCCCGTTCCTCCCGGTGGGCCCGATTCGAAAAATAAACCCCCAATGAGACGACCCTAGATCGAGACCTTTCGTTTGATATATAGATTGCCGCAAATGGTGCCCTCGTCGAAGCTGTAGCCTCGAATCTTATATATTAAGCCCATACCAAGAATATTAATATAAGAGTATAGATGGTACACTTGTACAAAATGCTATAGCAAAATCTTAATTACCAGTTTAAAACTTATTTAATTATTATTTAGCAATTATTATTGCCTTTACAATGTTAAATTATATTACTGAATTGTGAAGATCAGAAAAAATCAACTGAAAAATTCTGTTTTTACTATGGATTTCCAGCTTACGAGTTTTTTATTTGTCAGTTTTTACATGATAAACTTTCTTTATAATAAGTTTTCTTTATCATTCACTTTAAATTTTCAGATTATCTCCATTACTTTTTTTATGTTTCACAGTGTGGGACAATCTAACGAGCCCTGCTTTTTGATTGCCCGCAACACCTTTACATTTGTATACATAACAAACCTAAACTATGGTATATCTAAACTAGTTATGTGCTCAAAGTAAACTGTGTACGAATTTACTAAGCAACATGCAACAGCGATAATTCTCTTGTTTATCTTTCAACCCCACAGTGTTTTGAGAGTCAAGTTAGTATATTTGTAATGATGCTGTACATAACGTTGTTTAGACACCAGTATTAAAGGAAGTAGCGATATCACTATCTTTGTTTACCATAGCTTGACCTACGTCTAAAGACAGTTTAAATCATTTTTTCCAAAATTTGCTTCCTATTATGTATCTTACTGTTTGTTATTCATTGAAATATTGATAAGTTTTTGTTTCTTTTAATGTATTAATTGTGTTTTTGTGTTGATGTGAAATAAATAAACAACAATAAACTGCTGATTCATTAATCAATACGACAAGTGAACTCAGTTTTGCTACTTACAGCGCCGACTTTTTTACAGATACGAAACAGCCGTGGAAACGTTTACTTTGTCCTGTGCCGGTTACTGCGTGGCCACTTTCGTACTGGGCATCGGCGACAGACATCCGGACAACATCATGGTCAACGAAGAGGGACAGGTGAGTGTTTGTACCTGCAAAATCTGTATTGTAACTAACCGATTAAAACATAAAACAAACTAACCACCCAACCTCAACACGGTTATTGACGGTCTCGCCTCAACAATTTGCGAAATTGCGGCAGCTTTGATGCATCAACTGTTTGACTATTAAGTGAATTCCAAGAGCCCACAACACGAGAAGAGAAGAAATGAGTATGGATCCGGTTTTGCTTTAAAACAACAACGACGATAACAACAACAACGACTACGACAACAACTACTAAAACAACGACGATAACAACAACAGCAACAACAACAATAATAACAACATCAGCAACAACAACATCAACAACTACAACAACGACGACGATAACAACAACAAGGACTATGACAACAGCTACAGCAACGACGACGATAATAACAGTAACGACAACAACAGCAACAACAACATCAACATCAACAACTACAACAATGACGACGATAACAACAACAACGACTACGACAACAACTACAACAACATCAACAACTACAACAACAACATCAACAACTAGAAAAACGATGACGATAACAACAACAACGACTACGACAACAACTGCAACAACGACGATGATAACAACAACAACAACAACAGCAACGACAACAAAAACAACAACAACAGCAACAAGCAGCAGTAACAGTAGCAGCCATAATCTTAAGTGGAGTTTAGCTTGCCATTCCGGCATGCGGATGTGAAATAGAGAAAATCGGTTTATATTGTTTTCCTTGCACTTGTTTATCACACCTGTGTTATGCCTTACTTTCCTATTCATTTTTATACGAAGCTATTTGACTTAAATGATGATGCAATATACATTTGTGGGTATTTGTCCTAATTTGTTACAGAACAAGCGATCTAAAACAAATTAGGACAAATACCCACTATGGAACGAACTCTGTAATCAAACAAGTAATTCTACTCTGGAATTATCTACCATTACAGGTTAAACAAATCAGGTCCCTATCAGCATTTAAAACAAAATTAAAATCACTAATATTAACCAGATATGAAATGCCATCACACCAGTACGACAACATACACACTAATTCAGAATTCATATATCCACGGCCATATTAATTAAATCATAATTTTTTTTCATTTTTTGTGCATATTTGTAAATACGTTTGATTTTATTCGTCGTTACTTTCCATTACTGCACAGTAGTTTAGATTGCACTGACGCATTTGCCTTTAGCAGTGTAAGTTTTTATTAACTAACACTGATTGATCATCTCTGTAAAGTTTATATCAGTGATTATCAATGTATTTTAGTGGCAAATAAAGATTATTATATATATATATATATTTTAGTTGTTGAATTTCGTAAAATTTTAAGATGTATTCCCTCTTTACCTGCTTGGCATCCTTCTGTCTCAGAAAACAATGGAGTGTGCGCCAAGAGAGTATCCAGGGCGCACGCCTGGGCAAGGTGTATGGATATCCTGAGTTGCCCAGACAACAGGAACCCCCTCTCTTCCTCCCTGGTGTGGTCCAAAGGAAAGCGGTGTGATACGTTTGACACCAGGTTGGCTGCAGGAAGTGCCGGAGTCATTGAGCATGCTGCACTGGTCCGCCTTCGGGGCTCCACTCCTGATTTGGAAGGTTTACTCTTCTACACATGGCCGTTGGGTCACTTGACCTCCTCCGCCCTCTAGCCGTTGGCTGCTTGTGCAGCTCCTCCGCCTAGTGTCGAGATACAGTGTGGGCATCCCGCAAGTCTACAGCAACTGGTATTCCTAGGCGGTCACCCGTCCAAGTGCTAACCAGGCTCTATGTTGCGTAACGTCGGTGATCAGACGAGAACCGGTGTTTCCAACGTGATATGGCCGTAGTCTCTCTTTACCTAGAGACACCCATTCCAGTATGACCCAATGTATCGCTGAAACAGTGTCGTTTGAACAATTGATAGCAAAGCGTCTCTGTTAAAATTTTTAACACTGTGAATGATACAGATAGTTACAGATACAGATACAATGTATTGTTAGTGTATTGACATTTTTGTTTAAGAAAATTATCCGAAGTTTCCTGTCATTTTTTAGATTTTCCACATCGACTTCGGCCATTTCTTGCACCACATCAAGAAGAAGTATGGCATCAAGCGAGAAAGAGTACCTTTCGTCTTAACCGATGATTTCATTAGCGTGATAGCAAAGGGAGCGGATAATCCTAATAAAACCAAAGAATTTGAAGAGTAAGTGACATAGACATAGACATAGACATAGACATAGACATAGACATAGACTAGACATAGACATAGACATAGACATAGACATAGACTAGTCATAGACATAGACATAGACATAGACTAGACATAGACATAGACATAGACATAGACATAGACATAGACATAGACATAGACATAGACTAGACATAGACATAGACATAGACTAGACATAGACATAGACATAGACATAGAACATTTATTTTCTCCAATTAGTTTAACAGCAAAAGGTTTTTAAATATTAAGTAATTATAATCATGGAGCAGGGCAGGGAAGGACCGTAGGGTCATCTAGTCTCCTGCCCTTTCTTATAAATAGATTAGTATATTAAAAATTAACGGTGATGCTGCAGATAACAAAAACAAATAAGAAAAAATAATAAAAACAGTATAAATGAAAGAAATTATCCAAAAAGAACTGAAAACAAAAAATAATAATGTTAGATACCTAAATCTAAACAAATCTAAACTGGATTAGTATATTGAAAATTAGCGGTGATGCTGCAGATAACAGAAAGAAAAACAAGTAAGAAAAAATAACAATAAAAACAGTATAAATATTACAAATTATCCTAAAAAAACTGAAAACAAAAAATAATAAAATTAGATACCTAAATCTAAACAAAACAATACAATTATTTTGTAATTAGGATTATTATATGTAGTAGTTTCAAATGGGGTCTTATTAACAGGGGAATTTGACCAAGGTTAGTGAGTAAAGTTAAAAACCGAGAGTATGGAAAGAAAAAAATAAGCATCAAAAAAGTGTCGACTCAACGCTGTTTAAGTTTATACATTTAGACAAAAATCAACGTTACTTATTCACACTGTGTGCGGTTAGTTATGCTAGCAGGGATGAGAATTCCGAGTTTTTGGAAGACCAGTAGTGACATTTTTGTAAATCGCGTAAATTCGTTGAGAAAATTTTTTACGGACCCAGTACATTATTTCGCAAGCTGACTGCTAGGTGGCAGGCCGTCACTTTGTTTACATCACGTACATCAGTGTAACCACGTGTATATCTCTATGTATAAAAATATAGAGTCAATTGTGCTGAGTTATTTGAGTCAATTGCAGACAGCTTTTATATACTTTTGCATAGGAGCGGCCAATACTTAGGCGTTTTTGAGATAATTAGGTATCATGTATCCTTGATAGTCGGGTATTTTAAATTATGCATGAAACAAGGTAAGTGATATTTTAAGTCCACTTAGAGGTTCTCTATGATCACAAAATTGCAATTTGTTGCTTCGTCCCCTTGAACCCCCATGACCGCTAGTTGACAGGCCGTCACTTTGTTTACATCACGTACATCAGTGTAACCACGTGTATATCTCTGCGTATAAAAATATACACTACACGTAAGACGTTGTGTGCGTACTTGCACTAAGCATGTCAGCTTTTACGACGAATTCATTGAAACAGATAATAATTTAAAGTTAATTCCTTTGAAAAAATAGGAGGAAATATGAGTCATAATTGGTTTAGTATAATTAATTAATGAAGTTGCGCTCGGGCCGCAAAGTTGAGCATTTGCATGGGTCATAAGTCGACAACTACCTGTATTATGATTGTTATTAACATTACTTATATTCGAACACATGCGTACAGTTGTGTTAGAGGTTCGATTAAATAAGAAGAACGGTGACAAACTAAAACTTGTATAACTTACTTTGCCACAGGAAAGATACTTTACTTACTTTACTTAGATTATTTGCTTTACTCACTTTGCTTAGATTATTAATCTGTTTCGGTTATGTCTTCAAAAGCATACAGTAAGTCCTCGCTTAACGATTCGCCATTTAGCGACGTTTCGTTTTAACGATGATTTTTTACTTTGCTCACAGCCATCTTTTATTTTATCAACAACTGTTTTCCTAATTTGAAGCATTAAAACTGTATACATTGCGTTATTCTGTTATAAAAACGCATCGGTAAGCTAAATAGGGCAATTACTTTATTGTTTTTACTTCCCGACAGACTACGTACTAAATTCTAGCCGTTTCTACCAAACAACACCCGAATTCAAACTTTATGCCAGGAAATTTTGTTTGCAACCTGTTGCTATAACAAACGTATTAGTACTACATGAAATTGTCTCAAGGTCGGTCTATGCAGAGCTTGGCTTTTACTGTGTACTGCAGGGGTGTGCAAATTGTGACCTGACGAGAGAATTTGTGCGGCCCGCGAAGAGATTTGTCAACCTAATGAAAGTGCGGCCCGGGCGATTAATTGAGTGTATCCAGCTGAAGTCCGTGCCACGATCCCAAAGATAGTGTGGGTAGTTTTTTCTACTAGATCGGATGCCATTAACCCTTACCAGACGGTTGTAACTTAATGTCACTGTACTACACAGACTGTGTGATACACATTACTAATATGCATTGTAATGAAATTACCACTATCTGTCCCGAAAGTAGAAACATAGCGTTTGTAATATAAATTTTAATAACTTCTAAAATAGTTTCTTGAGTGTAGTAGTAATGATGTACGTAGGTCGTATGCAAAAAAAATCGTTATTAGGACTTACTGTACTTGGCTTCTTGATCAAACTGCCTGTGGCCTGCAGAAATTGCGAGAAAGTTTAATGTGGCCCGGCTAGTCAGATAATTTGCACACCCCTGGTGTAGTGTTTAACACATAGCGTTTAAACAGGAGGAGAAATCGCTATCAAGAGTAGCTAGATACTGGTAAGAAAAATAGCTGGTTTCAAGCAAACAGGAACAGTAGAAATATGAATAAAACTCGTAAAACGTTTAATTTGTACGATCTAAGCAGCACTGATGCATTGATTTTTGGTTCTGGAACGTATCTCAGTTCATTTAATGACGTTTCACTTAACTTCGCGAATACATTTTAATTTCTCTGAGTAGTTTAAATCTAAATTGAATTATACAGGTAGTTTGAATCTAAATTGAATTCTCCAGGTAGTTTAAATCTAAATTGAATTCTCCAGGTAGTTTAAATCTAAATTGAATTGTCCAGGTAGTTTGAATCTAAATTGAATTCTCCAGGTAGTTTAAATCTAAATTGAATTCTCCAGGTAGTTTGAATCTAAATTGAATTCTCCAGGTAGTTTAAATCTAAATTGAATTCTCCAAGTAGTTTAAATCTAAATTGAATTCTCCAGGTAGTTTGAATCTAAATTGAATTCTCCAGGTAGTTTAAATCTAAATTGAATTCTCCAGGTTTAAAGAGTTATGTGGCAAAGCCTACCTGTGTCTTCGTCGACACTGCAATCTATTCATCACCCTCTTCACAATGATGCTGAATGCGGAGATTCCCGAGCTGCAGTCGTTCGACGACATCGAGTACCTCCGCAAGACGCTCGCCGTGGAGTCGACCGACGAGGAAGCCATTCTGTACTTCTACAAGCAGTTTCACGAAGCCTACGGTGACGCATGGACAACGAAACTCGACTGGTTCTTCCACGGGATCAAACACACAAATATACTGCTATAACGGGCAGCGTTGTTAGCGTGATGTAGTCTTTATCTTCTTTCTCTTTGTTTTCTTCTTCATGTTTTTGTTCTAGTAAAGAAACTTCGGTGCTGAACCTTGCCGTTTGAAACTGGCTTCGTGAAACTGGCTTCAGGTTACCAATCTGTTGGTTGTAATGATGATTTTCGCAGACACTTATAGCAATGTCAAATTGGCGTGTGAACAGTTAAACGATCTCATTAGGAATGAGCATCGAACGTTCGAATTCAATTCGAATGAGTTTTTTTTAGGCTCAAATTCGATTCGAACCTAAAATTATAAATTCAAATTATTCAGCACTACAACCACATATGTTCTTTATCGTTAAAGCAACCACATATGTTCTTTATCGTTAAAACAACCACATACGTTCTTTATCGTTAAAACAACCACATACGTTCTTTATCGTTAAAACAACCACATACGTTCTTTATCGTTAAAACAACCACATACGTTCTTTATCGTTAAAACAACCACATACGTTCTTTATCGTTAAAACAACCACATATGTTCCTTATCGTTAAAACAACCACATACGTTTTTTATCGTTAAAGCAACCACATATGTTCTTTGTCGTTAAAACAACCACATATGTTCTTTATCGTTAAAACAACCACATATGTTTTTTATCGTTAAAACGTTTGAAACATCATGCAATTAGCACTGTGTAGCTGTGATTTCTGACGAAAATCGAGCAATATGCACGATCTTTGTAAGATCACTTTTACTGGCGGTTCGAAAACCTGTTCGAAACTCAAACTCTCAAGCAGGGTTTCATCATTGATAAATGTGTAAATCAGTGTTGGATTAATGGCACAGAGAAAATAAAATAACCGCCAGTATTATAAATTCACAAAAAATGAACTATTACAGCAGCCATTTTTCGCGTTCTCTGCAGTTTGCCTCGTTTGAGTATTAAGCATGAACATCGAACGTTTGAATCGAATTCGAACGAGTTTTTGTTTGAATTTAACTCGAACCTAAAATGATAGATTTGAACAATTCATCTCTTCAACAACATTATGTTCTTTATCATGAAAGTGTTTGAAATATAGTCCAATTATGATAATATAGCTGCGATTTCTGTCACAATTTTTAAAAAAATTCGAGTAATATGCATGACTTTGTAAGACTAATTTTTACTGGTGGCTCGAAAACTTGTTCGAAAATCTCTCAATCTCATTCGAAATACTGAAGTTCGCTATTAATACGAAAGCTACAAATTCGATTCGAATTCGCTTTCAGGGCGAATGCTCAGCCCTACTCCTTACTGAGTATTGACCACCGTGACATACAGACTCAGTCGTTAGAAATGACCGTGCAAAAAATTAGCCTAAGGTTAGCCTAACAGATGGCGGAACAGTCGTTTGTGGTTTACATATTGTATCCTGTGTGAATTGTTGTATTAAATTTTATCAGATAGTGAAAATTTTCAGTGCCATTGAAGATATTGGTTCTGACACTTAAATTATATAGTTTTCTGGTGGCTCGAAAACTTGTTCGAAAATCTTTCAATCTCATTCGAAATACTGAAGTTCGCCACGAATTCAAAGACAACAAATTCGATTCGAATTCGCTTTGCGGTAGAGAATGCTCACCCCTGGTTGTCATGCAGCGTCTGCCTTCTGCGCCAGTTTGACGTCAAATTGTTACGGGATAAAACCCAGTGCCTTCTCATGCCTTAGGCATGCAGTCAGTGAGTTGCGCCCAGTGCCTTGTCATGCCTTAGGCATGCAGTCAGTGAGTCGTGCGCCATCTAGAGCACAGAAGTAACAGTTACAGTTTAAAATTCTTGGAGCTGTTTACGACCGTTTAATAGCTTTGATGCCATTCCACCTTAAAACTACACTTGATGAGATTATTTCTGAAAAGCTTTGTCTTTTAACATCAGAATCATTTTCTACACTCATTGCAGGCATGGTAACATTTCCAAAATGCACAAATAGCTTTCCGTGAGTTGTGCAACTTTACTAATGTCCGAATGACTGTACCTTATTTTTGATAAAATACCGTACGTAAATTGTTTGTGTTTGCAAGCGAAATACCGTAAGTTAAACTTAATACGAGTCAGCGTCGCTTAAACTTAGAATGAAAGTGATTGTCGTACTTAGTTGTTAGCAAAGATGTACGGTTTCATTAATGGCCTGTCACGCCAAAGTGAAGAAAATTTGCTGAAAAATATCGGACTGTGTTTAGTTTTCGTCATTTTTATTCAGCGTGGGATTTGATCCCGTAGCTCACATGATAACTTCATTGGTAAAACGTACAGTTGTTAGCAGGTTGTAAACTTTATTTTTCTACAGTAACTGCAAACTTAATGGCTTTACTGTTTGGTAATGTTACCGTAAGGTGTTTGACTGTACTCAAAATAGTTATATATCGATTGTCGCACCATATACACAATGTTTTTGTAATTTGCTTCAGTTTCTTACTCGTCTGTTGACCGTAAAAATGGCTGCTCTGAGCGGTCATCTCGGAAGTATAAAGTATAGACTTTATGTACAGCATTGCCGCTAATGCAAGCTTTGTGTTCAGTGAGACAGCATGTACATGATGTCATATATATAGTTATATATCCATTGTCACACAACAGTAAACCAGTTGTATTTAAGAAATTGAGATTGGAAGAATAATTTCCCATTGTTACAAAACATAAGAATGAAAGTAACAATGAATGATTGTTGTTATTCAAGCTCATACCACGTGACCTGTAGTGTGTAGTAGCATTTTCTGGTATCTTTGTCGTTTTACAATGCTTTTACGAGCGTCCGTTTCTATGTTATGATATGTGATTGTGAACACAGCTTTAGTTAGTGTTAGTGTAGTCATTCAGGACATTGATTATCATCTCAGTGTTGTGTACTGTATGTTGTGTCGTTTGGCGCATTGTTTTCATGTGGCATTGTATCTAATTATTCCCTTTGTTGTAAACTGGACAGTCTAATGTTTGAATTGATAAGTATTAGTTTTTCCTGCTTGGCCACATTTTGAGTATACTGGTTATACTCCGAGATATTAGTATGAGATTCGTATGATGAAAATTAATGATAGTAACATTTTTACATTGCAGTTTGCATAAAATGAAATTAGTGTATGTATGTGAGTATCACTTCATTGTCTGTCTCGTAAACCAGATGGTCGTTAGCTAATTGTAAAATCTTAGACATGTTGTAAAATTGTTTGCTATATAGGATAATATTCATTGCACAAGATATACACAGTAAGAACTGAAAGTTTTAATGTTACACTAGGATTTATAAGTTCATTAATTATTCTGTAGATGGCACTACATTAGCTTTTTTAACTCTTTCGTTAGATTATCATGCAGACACCCAGTGCCATTCATTGACACAAAGAAAATAAAATGTAATGTGCCACAATTCAAGAAAATATACATGTATCTGTATAATTTGCATTGTGGAGACCTGTTTATGTTAATTAGTGTAATTGATTACATAATTGAAAATGATGAAACATTCATTACAAATGATTCTTGCAAGTATGGGGACAGCAAGGGAACTGGAAAAATGTAAAATTTAGTAAAATAAATACAATCACGTTTTGAAAAATCGCACTGATATTTTATTTCTTCTTGTGTTCTATTGGTATATAAAGCTGTACACCAGGGGTGTGCAAATTGCGGCCCGCCGAGAGAATTTGTGTGGCCCGCGAAGAGATTTGTCAACCTAATGAAAGTGCGGCCCGGGCGATTAATTGAGTGTATCCAGCTGAAGTCCGTGCCACGATCCCAAAGATAGTGTGGGTAGTTTTTTCTACTAGATCGGAAGCCATTAGCACTTACAAGACGGCTGTAGCTTAATGTCACTGTACTACACAGACTGTGTGATACACATTACTAATATGCATTGTAATGAAGTTTCACTATCTGTCCTGAAAGTAGAAATATGTGGTTTGTAATATAAATTTTAATAATTTCTAAAATAGTTTCTTGAGTGTAGTAGTAGTAATGATGTATGCAGGTCGAATGCAAAAAATCGTTATTAGGCCTTTCTGTACTTGGCTCCTTGATCAAACTGCCTGTGGCCCGCAGGAATTGTGGGAAAGTTTAATGTGGCCCGGCTAGTCAGATAATTTGCACACCCCTGCCCTACACATTATGAACTGTGCTCACAGAACATGGACTCCGAGCTGTGACAGGATGTTCCGTTTTTTCTAAAACTGCTCACAGAGCTGTAATGTAAAGATCACTTTGAATTTGGAAAGAAATGAAATTCTAAAAAAGGGGTGCCAAGAATCACGGCTTAGGTCTCCTCTCTGAAGCAGGGTTTCATCATTGGTAAATGTGAAAATCAGTGTTGGATTAATGGCTCAGAAAAAATAAAATAACTGGTAGTATTATAAACTCACAAAAAAATAAACTATTACAGCAACCATTTTTCGCGTTCTCTGCAGTGCCTCGTTTGAGTATTAAGGGTGGACATCGAATTCGAATGAGTTTTTAGTTTGAATTTAATTCGAACCTAAAATTATAGATTTGAATAATTCATCTCTTCAACCACATCATGTTCTTTATCATGAAAGTGTTTGAAACATAGTCCAATTACAATAATCTAGCTGCGATTTCTGTCACAATCTTAAAAAAATTCAAGTAATATGCATGACTTGACATTTTGTTATATAAGTTATCATACTATGGTATCAGGGGACGTCCTCTTGCGCTTTTCACGTCTTACCTTACTAATAGGAAACAGTTTACGTCTATTGACTCATCAGAATCTAAACTTGCTGATATAACCTGTGGTGTCCCACAGGGTTCTACATTGGGTCCATTGTTATTTCTTTTATATATTAACGATCTGCCATCTTGTTCGCAATTTAACACCAGATTGTTTGCAGACGATACAAACTTATTTTTATCACACCAAAATATCAAAACATTAGAACATTCAGTAAATGTGGAACTGGACAATATTAATAAATGGATGCAAGCAAATAAGCTATCGATAAATTATAAAAAAACAAAATATATGTTAATTGGAAACAAGCAACATAACAATAGTTTAAACATAAATATGGGAGGTTGTACTATTCAATCTACACAAGAAATCAAATATCTTGGTATATTTATAGATAGTAGAATTACTTGGAAAACACATGTTCAGCATATAGCCAACAAAATTAGCAAATTAAGTGGAGTATTAGCTAGAATACGACACTACATAAATGTAGATGCACTACGGCTCTTATATTCTTCTCTTGTCATGCCATATCTGAGTTATGGCATTCTCGCCTGGGGTAGTGCTTCAGCATCGGTCTTAAAATCATTGGTTTCTAAACAAAACAAGATTATCAAACTTATAACATCTACTAGCAAAAGGGAACATGTAACACCTTTGTATTTGCAACTAAATCTACTAAAAGTTCATGATCTGTATAAATTAGAATTGCTCAAGTTTGTACATAAATTCAAAAATAATTCACTTCCAGATCTCTTCAGCAATTATTATACTTTAGCATGTCACATGCATCACCACTCTACTAGGTTTGCTACAACCCAATCTTATTTTATTGAAAGATTTAACTCATCTAAAGGCCAGAATTCTTTAAAACACCAAGGATCTTTGCTGTGGAATTCATTACCAGACCAGTTAAAGTCCAGTAACTACAAAAAGTTAATTTTAAACTATAAAAAACAACTTATTGCAGGATACAAATAAATGAGACATTTTGCTTATATACTTGTAATACTATACATATTTTTTTCATTGCTACGACACTTAAAGATTTTGTTTAAGTTTTTGTTATATTTTGATTTCATTTTGTCTGATTTACAGTTGAAATAGTTTTTCGATGGTTTAATTTATTATATTTTCTTTCTCGACAAATTCAGTCATTGATGTTATTATTACAACATTTCAGTTTTGTTTTTCTTATTTGCTTCTGTTTCTTGTTTTGTTTTGTATGATTTATATTTGCCTTATTTTTCCTTGGTTTAATCTATTATATTTTTTCTCGACAGCTTTGGTTGATCATTCTACTGTTTTTTTGTTTTGTTTTTTTGCCGGATTTTTTAGTTAATGCTCAAATTATGCATATTCTGTTATCTTAAAAATCTCAAGTTATTTTTATTGTGTTTGCTTCGCATGATTCATAGTATTTTAGAATTGTAAATCTTTCGTTATTTAAACTATATGTTCTACAGTATTACGATACCTATCATTCAATTGCCAAATTAACACACATCAACCGAATACAAATTTAAATTGATAACGACGCCATAATTAAGTTTATTTAATCATAACTATTTAAGGGTGGCTGACTTGATAACCTACGGGTTCTTCGCTGCCCTTCTCCTTTGCTTTAAAATATTCCATGTAGTCTTTATACTGTATTTTTATCGTTCTAACGGAGATAATAAATAATTGAATTGAATTGAATTGACTTTGTAAGACACTAATTTTTACTGGTGGCTCGAAAATCTTTCAATCTCATTCGAAATACTGAAGTTCGCTATTAATACGAAGGCTACAAATTCGATTCGAATTCGCTTTCAGGTGGCGAATCCTCAGCCCTACTCCTTACTGAGTATTGACCACCGTGACATACAGACTCAGTCGTTAGAAATGACCGTGCAAAAAATTAGCCTAAGGTTAGCCTAACAGATGGCGGAACAGTCGCTTGTGGTTTACATATTGTATCCTGTGTGAATTGTTGTATTAAATTTTATCAGATAGTGAAAATTTTCAGTGCCATTGAAGATATTGGTTCTTACACTTAAATTATATAGTTTTCTGTACGAAAGTGTTCATTTTCATATAAGCCAAGATATATGTTTATGCACTATATTCTTTCAGTATGCACTGTTATATTACAATGTAGGCGGAATCCCTTTGCCCCAATACTCACAAAAGCTGTGGTTCGACTGCATACTGACAAAACGATTTTACAGTGAGTAAATTTTGCCATACTTTTTAGCCACCACTTGATTAATTGTTGACGAAACTCAGAATGTCTACTAACAATACAGGCAAAAAATTGGACAAATCTGCGTTTATGTGATGGACCTTTGGAAAATTAGTTCTATAGGGCTATGATTTTATTTTTGTACATCAGTAATACAACATCAGACACATGCAAACATCATCTTTAAAACTGAAATCCAGACACACAAAGAGTAAAGGACTAGAGTCTGTAGACCAATGATAGCCTGTGTTTACCGTAAATTTTTTGCAAACAGTACTTTCTTTAAATTTTCTATTGGAAAAACTAAGAGCAAATCTGCCTAGCATTAACTGTAGTCATCTCAAGTTTATTTTCTTGCAGAAAAATGTAAAACTTGAAAAAGAGGAAGGAAAAAATTTGACAAGATGAGTAGCGATGAAGATGAGGCATATGACGAAGCGTTTGGTACACCAACTTACAGTGACGAAGAGTCTCTCAATAAACCACCAGTCATTCAAGCAAACTACAACCCAAACGAAGATGATGAGGCTTTCAGTGCACAATCCAGCGACAGAGAAGATGATGATGACGACGACTATGAGGAAGTGATTGAAAATAATGTTAACGAGCGGCAAAGCATGCAGTACTTTCCTGCAGTAACAGCAGCTGTTGGTAACAGAGAGAGAGAAAATGACGAAGACGAGGCAACTATGGTGGGGAATGATAATTTTGGAATGAACGATTTTGAAAAATACAGGGAGGAGGTATTCGGCTGTGACCCAGAAGATAACCAAGATGCTAAACCGATACAGGCTCACGAAATTGATAACAAGGCGTTGAACGTCTTGCTGGAAGAGAATGGCTTCATCGACGCTGATGGCTCGAAGAAGTGGAAATGCCACATCTGTGAATGTAAGGTGTACTCGACTAAGCATAATCTAATGATACACGTTCTTGATCACAGCGGCGTAAAAGCCCACGGGTGCCACATCTGTGGCAAGAGATTTAAGCAGGGCAGTCACTTGCAGTCGCACTTGTTAACTCACAGTAACACCCGACCGCACGAGTGCAAGACGTGCGGACGTTGCTTCACGCAGGTGTCGCATCTCAGACGACACGAGATCGCCATTCACGGCGCGAAGGAGCGACACAAGTGCGAGCAGTGTGAACGCAGCTTTGCTTATCCGAGTGAGCTACGGCTGCACGTTGAAAAGGCGCACACGAATCACCAGTTCGTGTGCACCGAGTGCAACCGGGGATTTACCACAGATGCCAAACTGCAGATGCACGCGCGCCGACATCAGCTCGAGAACGTTTACTGCGAAGAGTGCGACCGCACATTCACGTATCCTAGTCAATTGCAGGACCACATGAAGATCCACTCTAGCGTGCGGCCGTACATATGCACGGAATGTGGTATGGACTTTGTAAAGGACCACCACCTGAAGAACCACATGCTGACGCACTCCGGCGTTAAGCCGCACGAGTGCAACACGTGCGGGAAGCAGTTTTCTCTCAAGTCCAACCTGAAACGTCACCTGAAGGTGCACACGGGTGAAAAAGACTTCCACTGTCAGGTGTGCGACCGTCAGTTCGGCCAACTGCAGACGTTGAACGCTCACCTGGTGACGCACTTGGAGACGAAGCCGTACCAGTGCACCTTGTGC
The DNA here is from genome assembly GCA_030141605.1 of Tubiluchus corallicola. NCBI lineage: Eukaryota > Metazoa > Priapulida > Priapulimorpha > Priapulimorphida > Tubiluchidae > Tubiluchus > Tubiluchus corallicola. The sequence continues at coordinate 20,635 of JAQGDQ010001086.1, forward strand.
GAGAAGCAGTTCAGCCGTCACTACAATCTGCAGGCGCACATGAACTTGCATCGCGAGGAGAAGCCATTTCGTTGTTTCTGTGGCGCTGGTTTCACGATGAAGGGCAACTATCAGCGTCACGTGAAAATGAAGCATCAGTCGGGAACAACCGACTCTGCTGCTGCCGCCGCCGCCACCTCGAACTACTTCAAAAACGAGGAGGGTCCAAATTTTGAAAGAGAGCCAGTTGCGGAAGCGGTTACCCCGGCAACCAACCGGGTGCGCTCTGCAGCAAAAAGGAGTAGCCACAAGTGCAGCCTGTGTACCCGCTCTTATTTATATCCTAGTCAGTTGCGTGATCACATGAAGTCGCACGAGAACGTGCGGCCGTTCCACTGCGAAGAGTGCGGCAAAAACTTTCTCAAAGAACATCACTTGAAGAATCACATGATCACGCACAGCGGCGTGCGAGATTACAAGTGCGACACGTGCGGCCGCGCGTTTACGATAAAGTCGAATCTGAAACGGCATATCAAAATCCACGCCGAGGAGAAAGAGTTCCCGTGTAAATTCTGCTTCGAGAAATTTCCGACGTCCGACTCGCTCAGCGCTCACCTGTTGACACATTCCCCCACGAGGCCATTCAAGTGCGACTTCTGTGATAAAAAGTTTTCCCGCGTTACCAACCTGACGGCGCACACTAACGTTAAACACAAGAACATTCGACCGTTCACTTGTTACTGTAATTCTGCGTTCACTAACAAGGGGAATCTGGGTCGGCACCTGCGATTGGTTCACAATGACGACATACACCCAGATGTACTTCTTGACCTAAACAATGCCGATTTAGCTAAAGATATTAAAGTTGAAACGGAAAACAGTGATGATTATGATATGCACGGTGAAGAAGACACGGACACGTAATGTGAACAGGTTATCCGAAGTTCGGCCGGTTGTCTCATCGTGTTTTCATTTTGCGCATTTGTCGAAATAACGTATTTTCACGCGCTGCCAAGAATCATGTGGATTTTTTGATTCGCTTGTGTTGTGCTAGCGGGGCACAAAAGCTGGTTTTATTCATCGGTCAGTAGTGAGAACTTTACCAGTGTAAACGTGAACATGTATGTAAGTTTGCTGCGAACTAACGGTACAGTGACGATAATTAATGTTTTCCACAATAACTAATCGTTACTTATATGTGCCTGATCCGTTTGAACTGGTAGAGTTTGTCTACCAATTCTAGTTAATTAATTACCATTTGACAATGTATAGTAAACTTATTAAATATAGAAATCTTATTAAAATTGCAAATAGATAGCATAATTGCACGAAATCATTGCATACGCAGGTGCATTTTCAGGCTCTTGTATAGGCTTTACGGAATTTATTCAAACCGTTTATTCATACTCGCTTGCAGCACAATAAATATACAAGGAAAAGCTACAAATTGTAAGAATTACAATAAATTAGTTCAAGCTGTACATGTTAAAGGAAAGAAAGTTTGTTAATTAGTTAAAGCAAAGCAAAGTGCAGTCAACTTCGGATATAAGGGACACCTCCAGACCGGAAAAAATCGTCCCTTATAGCCGAAGTTGAGTCAGACCGAGGGTGTATTTAGACTTGTACTTTTCTGTACTTTTACCCATATTTTTATGCATTATTGTTACACATTCAGTGCAAACGGTATGTAGGAAGCTCCTTCAATGATGCGAGATGTATGTGACCACGGAAACCGAGCTGTTCGAAGGTCGAGTTTGTGAAAAATTGAGGTTAAAAATCGATCAATTTCGCTTTGATCATAGGGTCCCTTATATTCGAGGTAATTTACCTGGGTTTCTATTACACGGGACCTGAAGATATTTTTCATTGTAACCGAAAGTAACTTTTATCAATTTGAGGAACTAATACTCTTTATGGAAAGTATGCTCTGATTTCGACTATTTTGCACATGATTGACCTGTGTTGTTATGGTTTAGCACTATAATGTGTTCTTGGTAATTAGTATATTATTCTTTTACATACGTGTATTTCTAATTTTTTAAAGTTGTTTTGTCGTTGTCACAGAAGTATAGTATAGTATTAGTACTATAGTATTAGTATACTTTTAAATTTGTGGACTGGCTCGGCAACTTTTTAATTTTAAAATTTTTACTGCAAGTTTATCTTTCTGTCACTAGGTGTCATCACCTGATAGGAACTTTTAAATTATGGAAGAACTGTTCTACTTTTTAATTTTAAAATCCTTACTGTAAATCTGTAAAGTTCATCTTTTTGTCACTAGATGTCAGCACCTGATAGGAACTTTTAAATTATGGAACAGCTGTTCTACTTTTTAATTTTAAAATCCTTACTGTAAATCTGTAAAGTTTATCTTTTTGTCACTAGATGTCAGCACCTGATAGGAACTTTTAAATTATGGAACAGCTGTTCTACTTTTTAATTTTAAAATCCTTACTGTAAATCTGTAAAGTTTATCTTTTTGTCACTAGATGTCAGCACCTGATAGGAACTTTTAAATTATGGAACAGATGTTCTACTTTTTAATTTTAAAATCCTTACTGTAAATCTGTAAAGTTTATCTTTTTGTCACTAGATGTCAGCACCTGATAGGAACTTTTAAATTATGGAACAGATGTTCTACTTTTTAATTTTAAAATACTTACTGTAAATCTGTAAAGTTCATCTTTTTGTCACTAGATGTCATCACCTGATAGGAACTTTTAAATTATGGAACAGCTGTTCTACTTTTTAATTTTAAAATCCTTACTGTAAATCTGTAAAGTTTATCTTTTTGTCACTAGATGTCAGCACCTGATAGGAACTTTTAAATTATGGAACAGCTGTTCTACTTTTTAATTTTAAAATCTTTACTGTAAGTCTGTAAATTATATTTTTATCACTGGGTGTAATCATGTTACGTAATGTATACTATTACCAGCACTGCTCTGGTAACTATACTGCACTGGTAACTGCCATTTACCAGAATTGCACTGGCAACGGTTAGTATGTTTTTAATAATGTCGAATAGTAAGATTTTTTAACGTTTTTGGATTTTTCCTTGGAATGTTTCAATTGTCATCCATCGTTGTTTATCAGTTGCATTCTCCTTTGCATAACTTGAAAGTTGTTTGTGTTTCCGGAGACACACGTGCAGAGTTTTCGTGCATTTAAAAACTGATGTAATTTTTGCATCGAATGTTGTCGCCCATCAGGAATTTTCAGTGTCAAATTGGCTAACAGTCCTCTTAGTTAAAGCACTGTAAATTAATTGAGAGAGAGGGAGAGAGAGAGAGACAGAGAGAGAGAGAGAGAGAGAGACGAGAGAGAGAGTGAGAGAGAGAGAGACGAGAGAGAGTGAGAGACGAGAGAGAGAGAGAGAGACAGAGAGAGAGAGAGAGAGGGAGGGAGAGAGAGAGAGACGAGAGAGAGAGAGAGAGTGCAAGGGACAGAGCTGGAGACAGAAAAGACTGGCAAGAGATAGATTGGGAGAGGCAAACAGAAGGCTTTATCCTACTAAAATAGTGGCTCTTAAACTAAAAGAGCAACCATGATTATTCTGCTAAAATATTTTTGGGGAACACTTTTTCTCGAAACGAGTTGTCTAGGAAAAATTTTCTGGGAAAGGTTTTTTCTGTAAAAAACGTTTTATGGGAAACACCTTTCTAGGAAGTGAACCTAAACCGCCTCATATCTATTTTGTACATTTTAGACATGTTAATATGCAGTTTTTTGTGAAATCCTGTATATGCCAGTACAGAAAATTCGACGCAAGTGTAATTTTTTTGTAAGAAATAAATCCAAGCTCATGAATGTACATTAGGGATGAGCATCGACTGTTTGAATTCGATTCAAATGAGTTTTTATATAGCTTTTATTCGAAAGTACCGTCAACCTTGGATATAAGGGACACCTCCAGACCGGAAAAAATCGTCCCTTATAGCCAAAGTTGAGTCAGACTGAGGGTGTATCTAGACCTGTACTTTTACAAATATTTTTTATGGATTATTGCTACACATTCAGTGCAAACGGTATGTACGAAGCTGCTTCCGTGATGCGAGATGTATGTGACCGCGGAAACCAAGCTGTTCGAAGGCCGAGTTTGCGAAAAATCGAGGTTAAAAATCAATCAATTTTGGTTTGATCACAGTCCTCATATGCAAGGTAATTTCCCTGGGTTTCTCTTATGCGGGACAGAAGATATCTTCCCTTGTAACCGAAAGTGTCTTATATCCGAGTACCTTATATACAAAGATTTTTATATAGGAAAAACGTCACGAAAATTCGGGACCGGTATTGGTGGTCCCTTATAAGCGAATGTCTCTTATAAGCGAGTACCTTATACCCGAGATTGACTGTAATTTATTTAGCGATCAATTACTTCAGTTATAGAGAATCTTCATCATTAAAATGTTTGAAACATCATGCAATTAGCGTAATTTAGCTGTGATTTCTACTGATTTTACTGCAGAACAAAATCGACTGACATCTTTGTAAAACCGTTTTTTATTGGCGATTCGAACGCTTGTTTGAAAATTTTTTTCAAACTCATTTCGGATTCCAAATTCTGAATTTCGGGTGGATTCGAATTCGAAAGTCACAAATTCGATTCGAATCGAATTCGCCTTCTAGTACAGAATGTTCACGCCTAATGCATATTTATTCATTTTAATGTCAGTGTACCTTGTATAAATAAATTTGTAAATAAACAATGCATTTTCAGGACTTGTGGTTGTTAGCAACCGCCGTTGCCTTGATTCTGCCTAGTAGTTAAGTGAAGTGTGAACCTGGCCTTAGATGTGCGGCATGTTAACTTCATGATAAATAAAATGTCCACTGAATTCAAGTTCTTATGACTGTTTCGGCATTGTATCTCTCTAACAGTAATTGTTGTTGGCATCCTTCTGTCTCGGAAGACAATAGAGTGTGCGCCAACAGCTATTGATCACATTGATGGAGCTGCAGCATCGACTGTGGCTGAGCAGTCCGATCCTTGAACCACTGGAGTGGCCTGTCCAGGGTGCACGCCTGGGCAAGGTGTATGGAGACATACAGACAACAGGAAACCCCTCTCTTCCTCCCTGGTGTAGTCCTGTACTTCGTACTCTCCATTCATCATGACATATGATAAGATTCAAAGCTCTAAAATTCAAAGCTAAATTAACACTTCATACCCGCCATTCATCACAACGTCTCTAGAGTTTCAAATTTTGCAGGAAAATCGTTCATCAGCAAAATACCCTTGTCTCTGTTCACGTCCAACTCCTCAATAAAGTCGAACCAGTAAATGACCAGTCCAGAACCGAACCGGTTCCAGTAGCTCCAGTACTGGTCCTTCAAGTAAGCGTTGTGGTTTTCTTCGTCTCCGAATGAAGCTTTGCTCTCCAGCCAGTTCACTACGCGTCCATCTACGGCTATCGGAACCTCCAGCTTGAAATCCGGCGTCTTATCGTAACCGTCCTCCCGCATTTTGTCTTCCGTGATAAAGCCAATGTCGTTTTTCTGCAAAAAAGAGAAAATATTGAAAAAAAAAACACCCGTGTAAATTTGCAACACGCGTAGATAAATAACTGTTCACTTTTTAAACCACATCCAGGGCACGTACTTTTCAAAAATGCAGGACATTACTCTAAAAGTATGTTGACACTAGGCAGAGGAGCTGCACAAGCAGCCAACGGCTAGAGGGCGGCGGAGGTAAAGTGACCCAACGGCCATGTGTAGAGGAGTAAACCTTCCAAATCAGGAGTGGAGCCCCGAAGGTGGACCAGTGCAGCATGCTCGCTGACTCCGGCAGCTCCTGCAGCCAACATGGTGCCAAACGTATCGCTCTGCTTTCCTTTGGACTACACCAGGGAGGAAGAGAGGAGGTTCCTGCGGTCTGGGCAACTCAGGATCTCCATACACCTTGCCCAGGCGTGTGCCATGGAGAGGTTCAAGGATCGCACTGCTCAGCCACAGCTGATGCTGCAGCTCCATCAATGTGATCAATAACTGACTCTCTTGGCGCACACTCCATTGTCTTCTGAGACAGAAGGATGCCAACCATTATTCTAAAAAAATATAGGCCATTTTTTTGAAAAAAAAAAAAAAATATAGGACGTTTTTCCATAAAAACGAAAGTTTCTAACCTTACACTACAGCGATTTTCAAAATTTCTGTGCAAATTCAAATGATTTTTCCTACATGTAACCACACAATGAGAAAACCACCTCCGTAAAAACATACATACTTCGCGACGCACAACTGTTATTTACATTCATTAAAATGCACAAATCATGAAGATATGTACTTTTAATATCTAATTGTGGTTATGCGCGCCAAAGGCGCACGAAAAATATCAATAACATTCTGATTTCATTGAGAATTCGTGATTTTATAGCAATTATAGGACATAACCCCAAAATATAGGAATTATAGGACGAGTATGAGCCTTAATTAATAATAATAATAATAATAATAATAATAATAATAATAATTTATTGAATATTTAAAATGCATTTTACATATTTAAAATATTAACACATAAATACTACGTACACAATAGGCAGTTATAAATAAAACTAAAATCGTAATGCATGTATATAAAAATCAGCAGTAATTAAATCCATAACTCCATATTGAATTTTTAATTAATTAAAAAAGCTTCTCTATAAAAATAAGCATCACAAATAACAATTCTTTCCCCCGCTAATGCTGTTGGTCTGCCGAGTTTGACCGCGTTGGCTTTAAACTTGACGAGATGATGCAAATGTTTAGATAGATGGATGGACGGACGGACGCACACATTAAAGTCGTTAGAGAAAACACATACAGCCTAATAGCAAATTGACCGAAGAAGGAGGCAGGGAAAAACTTTGGACAAAGCAGCTCTTTCATGGCACATGAATTATGAATTTATTCCACAGCAACTCGAACATACATACAAATGGATATTACATTGAAAAAAATAAACTACGCGAGTTACTGTGAGGAGGAGGAAGGAGCATTGAGCTTTCGAGTCCTCCTCCAGATAAGTGGAACAATTGACAATTAACATTACATCGTATTTTCATCAGTTATCTAAACGAGTTACTGTGAGGAGAAGGAAGGAGCATTGAGCTTTCGAGTCCTCCTCCAGATAAGTGAAACAATTGACAATTAACATTACATAGTATTTTCATCAGTTATCTAAACGAGTTACTGTGAGGAGGAGGAAGGAGCATTGAGCTTTCGAGTCCTCCTCCAGATAAGTGGAACAATTGACAATTAACATTACATTTTCATCAGTTATCTAAACGAGTTACTGTGAGGAGGAAGGAGCATTGAGCTTTCGAGTCCTCCTCCAGATAAGTGAAACAATTGACAATTAACATTACATAGTATTTTCATGAGTTATAACGTACATTAGAACAAAATAAGTTTGGTTAGTAACTTAAGATCAGGATGAGTAAAATTGTGAGTTAATTATACAGTTGTAGTAAGTAATTCTTTGATGCTTTTTTAAATGGATAAAGATTAAGAGTTTTCATTTCACATGGAATTGATGACCATATTTTAACAGCATTATATTTTGATGACTGTTTCATTATATTTGTTTTTGGAAGAGGGAGTACACAGTTTCCGACTGAATATCTTGTGTAATGATCATGTTGATTTGAAACTGGACTAAAGTATGACATCCCCTCCCCACACACAGTCACAAACACACCTCCCCACACACAGTCACAAACACACCTTCCCACACACTGTCACAAACACACCTTCCCACACACAGTCACAAACACACCTTCCCACACACAGTCACAAACACACCTTCCCACATACAGTCACAAACACACCTCCCCACACACAGTCACAAACACGCCTTCCCACACACAGTCACAAACACACCTTCCCACACACAGTCACAAACACACCTCCCCACGCACAGTCACAAACACACCTTCCCACGCACAGTCACAAACACACCTCCCCACACACAGTCACAAACACACCTCCCCACACACAGTCACAAACACACCTCCCCCCACACACAGTCACAAACACACCTCCCCACACACAGTCACAAACACACCTCCCCACACACAGTCACAAACACACCTCCCCACACACAGTCACAAACACACCTCCCCACACACAGTCACAAATGCACCTCCCCACACAGTCACAAACACACCTTCCCACACACAGTCACAAACACACCTCCCCCCACACACAGTCACAAACACACCTCCCCACACACAGTCACAAACACACCTCCCCACACACAGTCACAAACACACCTCCCCACACACAGTCACAAACACACCTCCCCACACACAGTCACAAACACACCTTCCCACACACAGTCACAAACACACCTCCCCACACACAGTCACAAACACACCTCCCCACACACAGTCACAAACACACCTCCCCACACACAGTCACAAACACACCTCCCCACACACAGTCACAAACACACCTTCCCACACACAGTCACAAACACACCTCCCCCCACACACAGTCACAAACACACCTCCCCACACACAGTCACAAACACACCTCCCCACACACAGTCACAAACACACCTCCCCACACACAGTCACAAACACACCTCCCCACACACAGTCACAAATGCACCTCCCCACACAGTCACAAACACACCTTCCCACACACAGTCACAAACACACCTCCCCCCACACACAGTCACAAACACACCTCCCCACACACAGTCACAAACACACCTCCCCCCACACACAGTCACAAACACACCTCCCCACACACAGTCACAAACACACCTCCCCACACACAGTCACAAATGCACCTCCCCACACACAGTCACAAACACACCTTCCCACACACAGTCACAAACACACGGAGTCTCTGCTTCTTCCACAGAGGTCTCCATGAAATAACAAAACCAACCTCAAGTAGCTGCTGCAGCTTGAACTCATGCTCGAAGCCGACGGAACGACGAGCGGCGTCGACTAGAGGACCAAAATATTCGTCTTCAACGATGCACAGCTGTACCTCACGGGCAAGAACCTAAGAGACAAAATTTAAAATCAGCGATCATTACTCGACTGTGAGTTGTATGGAAGCGTATGACATGTTAGCGGGTTCAACCAGACGGTTTAGTCTAGTGGTAATGTGTCTGCTTTCCGTCGGGGAGGTCGTGAGTTCGAGCCAGGGGCCGGGTCATACCAAAGACTTTTAAAATGGTACCTCCTGTTGCCCTGCCTGACGCGTGGTATTTAGGGTAAGAGTGGGGTAATAATAATCTCTGTTATGTAGTTGCAGGTTGTTATTTACAGTCGGCAATAATAGCTCTTTGAGCTAATGTTAACTGTTGACCCAAAAGCCGACTTTAAATAAAGATTATTATTATTATATAACTCTCGACTGAGTCATAACAAAGATTTGAAAAATGGTACCGCTTGGTCTTCAACCAAGCACGCGAGTTTGTCGAAGTAATAATGATAATCGGAACCAACTGGAAATAAGTATTGAGTTACTTAATGTGTCATCCTTCGGCTATGTCCTAAACAAAATTTTTATTAGTACTAGTAGTAAAGCCAGGCTTTCATGGGGCTTGCGACTTCCGCAACTACCTGAAAAGTCTAACAGTAGCCAAATATGCTCCAAAAGTTCCCCAAATAGTTGCAAAATATTCGTTAGTGTTCCAAATTGTCACCAGAAGGTTGCCGGCTTCCACAAAAAATGTGAAAATGTTTGAAGGAAGACGGGATGATTTTTCATATGTTACCCCGTTTTCGAGTTCGACAAAAAGTATACATTTGAACACAATTAACACTGCAAAATCGTTTCTGATGATTAAATAATAAATTAAAAACTCATTTAATGGCAGGCGATCCCAACTATTGATGACATCACAAACTAACAATAATTTTCAACAGCAAAAATATTTCACAAGCGTGTTGCACGTGTTTGTGAAAGTGAAAATTGACGTATGGTGCTACTGTAAGATATTCAGTGTGTTGTACTAAACTAGGGAAGTTTTTACATAAAAATTCGAATTTCAAATTTACCGCCCTCGAACTAAAACTATAAACATCATAAACTAACACATCTGGACTACGAGGTACAGCACCTGTTTTTTGTGCAATGTATTTCCGAAATACAGGCACGTCTAACTAGCACATTGCAAACTGCACGTAATAGCTAAGAACTAGTGGCGCTTGTGTTTGTGTGGTAAAAATTCCCTCAAGTATGTCATTTTTAAAGAAACTGTATGTTTTCTTTCAATATTTCAAAAGAGTATATTGCTTTGACGCATAGATTGGGTCCGGTTTTGCTTTAAAGTTTTTCCCTGGTGTCAAATTGCCGTAAAACTATCTGAACATGAGCCAAACACAATTATGCAAACTTGTCGCTAATTAGTCGTGACGGTCAGCAGCTAATTATTGGCTTTTAAATTTTTTCCCGTCAGCAAATGAGTGTTGATAATGTTGTTAGTATTCTGTAAACGAGAAATCTCCTAACCGTGTGCTGTTGTTTTCAAAATGCTGTACATCAATTTCAACTAAGAAATTTTTCACATTTGAAAACGGATAAGTGTGCACGCACCTTAAGCAATCACATTCAAAATGCGTTCAAGCGGAACACGCTATTTTTCAAACAGTAAAATAAAGAGAAACATAAACAAATAGTGATAAACATTGTACCGGGTGACCGATGGCAGCAGGATTCTTCATCAGCCGAGAAATCTGACTCTTAGATCTCGGTTTCTCGATGTCGGTGGTCACCAGGTGTCGTTCTAGCACCAGCCGAGCCAGCGAAGCCGGCGACATGTGCAGCTTGTCGGCACACTCGATTAAAAATCCAGCTGGCTTCGTCTCCCTCGCGCACTCTTGAAACATTTTGTAGTATCTGTCCAACGATTCGACGGAGTGGTGTTTTGCATACGAACTTTTCATGTGTCGTTGGTAGGATTGCGACGCAATGCTGTACAGCGTGTTTCGGCAAATGTTAGGGTACTTAGCTTGCAGGACATTTACACAATTTCCACTCCAGTGCATCGCGACAACTTCCTGATGAATTTGTTGGTATAGCAATCTCTTCATATTGTTCACAGAGCATAGACAAGCTAAATTATAACGTGTCGTATTTGCATCATTAGCACACACTTAATTAGAAACAGGGCCAGAATGCATTGCAGTAACTGTAACCATATTCGCGAAATGTCATTTGTCGTTGTGCATCGCTGACACACCACTTTTGTGCAACACAGCTGGTAGTAATCGTTAAAGAATGTTTGATTGGGTTAATGTCCTAAAAAGAAACAAGAATGTACATAGACGTAGAACATTTATTTTCTCCAATTAGTTTAAGATCAACAGTTTTTTCTTAAATATTAAGTAATTATAATCATGGAGCAGGGCAGGGAAGGACAATAGGGTCATCTAGTCTCCTGCCCTATCTCATAAATAGATTAGTATATTAAAAATTAACGGTGATGCTTCAGATAACAAAAACAAAAACAAATAAGAAAAAATAATAAAAACGGTATTTATATAAATGATACATATTATCAAAAAAGAACTGAAAACAAAAAATAATAAAGTTAGATACCAAAAATCTAAACAAAACAATACAATTATTCAGTAATTAGGATTATTATATGTAGTAGTTTCAAATGGGGTCTTATTAACAGGGGAATTTGACCAAGGTTAGTGAGTAAAGTTAAAAACTGAGAATATGGAAAGAAAAAACAAGCATAAAAAAGCGTAATATAGAAAAATTTATGAGAAAAAGTAAGCGAGCAACAATAGGAGATGAGGAGAAAAAAGAAAAGAAAGGTATGGAAAGAAAAAAATGTCATGAATACTTTCCCAAATTAGCTGTCAACTAATGATATCCTGACTAGGCCAGAATTTTACGGCGCCTCCTTTCGTTACCTGTACGGGACCTATAATTGGTAAAATAAACCGCAATGGTTTATAAAAACTCTGGTAATCACAGTCATTATTAATTAATGAAATAAGTACAATTCCACAGCAATCGTTATCTAATGATTAATTTGAAACTTCTTCAACTTCAAGACTGTTTTTTAAATGACTTTAGGTGCATGTATGTATGAATATAGATTTGTGTACAAACATGTATACGATTAAGCATCCAAAATCGAGCTAATCACCATTCCATTTACAGATCAACTTCAGTTCTGCTAAACTTTTCAGGTCGAGTATATTATAGAAACTCTTATTTTTATTTGTGCTTTTAGCTAGTTTAAAATCTAGTTTGTTTTAAGCAATTTTTTGTACTTATAAAGTTTTGACTTTTCGTTTTTACATATCTGCTATCATTGCTAACAGAAATTTTGCTATCATTATATTATAAACGTTCACTAATAATAAACGATTTTCTCACGCAACTTCGCTTTTTAATGTATCTCACCTAAAAACTAAACGAAATGTACTATCTTACTACTAGTAATGTATATGTGAAATTAGAACAGAAATACAAGCCATTCCAATCAGCAGATAACTGAAGTTTTTCTCTTAGGGTAATATCCATTTAGTTGGATATTAAGAAATGCACTCTCTTTTTAAAACAAATAAATGAAAGCAAAACAAATTTCGGTGCTGCTAAATTCTAAGAAAACCAATACATAGTACTCATTTGTTTAACAATCATGCAGGCCGCCACCTTGAATCAAAGTATACGCAATACTTGAATAAAAAACTTTCACGGGATGGCGGTGCACCGCCGACTGTTTGGGTCAGACATAGTGGAACGCCTAACAGCCTTGTGCGTACCTGATTGAATATATTTTTATTAATAAAAATTTTAATCACCGTGGCTGAACCGTAAGAATATTATTGCTAGCATTTTAAGTCGTCCTATTATAATATATTATATTGAGCTGCCGTGAATGTGAATGCTGTCTATTCATAACGGAGACAGAATGGATGACACTGCAGCCTAAATAATACTGCATGTTTTTGATTTGGCTAATCAGACGTCTCCGCTAAAACAAAATTCGAGTTATTGAATTGAATTGACCATTTATTATTATGCACAACTGCACTTTCTTAAGTAAGAACAATCCGCTTACTCAAATTTAATGTCGAGCCTGGAAAGAAGACTTTACCGATCCGTTTGCAGCAAAGCCTGTCAACAGAGCCGGAAGAGGCACATTGTATTAAATAATACCGACCACTGACAAGGATCTACAATAGACCTTCCCTTTTTATAAGCTCAGGTGTGCACGTGTCTGGTAGCCTGTACTAGCACAGTCTAGAACAAGATCACAATACGTGTCTGTTCCAGATAAAGCCAAGTTCACATTCACTGGGTCCACTGTATTCTTTTGGCAGTGTTAAATGTTATTTCTTTAATTTCAATTTTATTAATTTAATTTTAATTTTGATACGAGTCAACTCCAGCCGTAAGTACCATATACACTTATTTATTTATGTATTTTGAATGGTACAGTATTTTCTATACAGTACAAGTGTGAATAAGATTTCTAAACTAGAACATAAAAAACGCAATGTTCTTTATGGTGTCAATGATTACATGTTTTGTTCCAGATGTTTTCACCCTATTGGGCCTCGCCAAATGAAAAAAAATACAGGTAAAAACTCAAAGCAGTATGTACTGGTACAAAACAAGAACATTAACAGCAAAAAAAATAGTAACTAAAAATAATGTAGTGCAGGTGCTTGGGTGGCCGACTCTACACAACGTCTACCTTCATTCCAAAGTATGGCATGGTAACCAAACTAGTGTTACATGTCACCCCTAAAAGTACCAGTAGTCAAAACCTAAGTCTTCTAAATTATTCTTCTACAAATATTTTGATTCTTATTGGCTGAATCTCCACACCTTTTGCTTTCAACCAATCAGGTTCCATTTCGGCTCAATCTCCGACATGTGCACTAGTTTGGGGAAGGTTATAAAGGGCGGGTAAAAACCAGCTGTACTTTGGAGCTACAGTGGTAGTCGGGTAGTGCAGAGTTGGTGGTTCTTGTGCTTGTGTTTCCTCCATCAGACTTAGGGCTTAGAGCTCTCCTACTACCCGCTATATGGCAAGTTGGGTAACAGTCTCTCTACTTTATTTCTTTCTCCTGTTTTTCTTTTTTTGTTTAAAATCTGGTTGCAGTTAGTTTAGGCCTTGTAATATTTAAATCTCTTTCCAGTTAAATAGTCGGCATTACTTAATTCAGTTTTGGTTAATTGTGGTTATGTGGGAATCATTATTAGGCTGCTGAGCCTCCGTAACTACAGGCCTGAACCACCCCCGAGTGGTGAGGTGCCATCAACAGTTCAATATTAATAAATTAGAGATTCGAAATACAATAAGTTTGAAAAAGTGTAAAGAGGCCTGCATTAGAAGAAAAGCCCAGAACTACACAATCGCTCTCGCCACAACAAAAAAATTAATTAATAATAACAGTAATAGTAATAGTAATAGTAATAGTAATAGTAATAGTAATAGTAATAGTAATAGTAATAGTAATAGTAATAGTAATAGTAATAGTAATAGTAATAGTAATAGTAATAGTAATAGTAATAGTAATAGTAATAGTAATAGTAATAGTAATAGTAATAGTAATAGTAATAGTAATAGTAATAGTAATAGTAATAGTAATAGTAATAGTAATAGTAATAGTAATAGTAATAGTAATAGTAATAGTAATAATCTTTATTTAAAGTTGGCTTTTGTGTCAACAATTAACATTAGCTCAAACAGCTATTATCGCCAAATGTAAATAACAACCTACAACTACATAACAGAGACTATTATTACCCCACTTTTACACTAAATACCACGTGTCGGGCAGGGTACCATTTTAAAGTCTTTGGTATGACCCAGCCGCTGGTTCGAACTCGCGACCTCTCAGACGAAAAGCAGACGCATTATAACTAGACTAAACCGTCTGGTCAAAAGTAAAGTAAAAAAGAATAAACATAGAGTGAAATTTATGTAATGTAAAGCATGTTTCTGTTAATTGTGCCATGTCAAATGTATATATAGTGTAAAATATATCATGTAAAATTTAAAGTACTTTTTTAATATTCTTTTGTAAAAATATTTTAATATGATGTTTGTAAATATGTTCATTTATTGTATATAATTAGATCTTAGTTTTGCACTTTAGTTTTTTTAGTCTGCACTGGACGCATTTGTCTTGAACAGTGTTGTTATCTTAACATTACGCTGAGGCTTACTCAATTTTATTATAATGTGTCAACCATTTTAATAACAAATAAAGAATTAATAATAATAATAAACAGTGCAGCAGTAATTTTCGAGACATTTTGTTCAGACTAAGACACGTAGATCGTGGACCGTGTATCTATGACCTGGTGGAGCAACAAAAGCTTGCTTGAACATTTATTAACCCACTTTGAACTTGATACATCAGTCGAATTTTAATTTCTAAATTTATGAGGCAACTGAAAATGGGTATTCATTGTCCTGAGAGTGTTGGACGTGGTCAGTTTGACCTTTATATGTTCCACTGACGCGTCGCTGATTGGCACAGTTACCATACAGTGCAAAACTATTGTAACTATTATCATAGTTTCATGCAAAACTATTGTAACTGTTATCATAGTTTCATGCAAAACTATTGTAACTGTTATCATAGTTTCATGCAAAACTATTGTAACTATTAGCATAGTTTCATGCAAAACTTCTTCTTCATTGACTAATATAGGTTCTGCAAACCTGGGGAACGTGGTAGAATAGCGTGCATTGCTTTGTATATATATGTACAAAGAAACTATATAGTTATCATACGTTTTTTATTGATATCTCAAAAATAGTTCGAGCTTATAAAGTCTATCTATCTATCTATCTATCTATCTATCTATCTATCTATCTATCTATCTATCTATCTATCTATCTATCTATCTATCTATCTATCTATCTATCTATCTATCTATCTATCTATCTATCTATCTATCTATCTATCATCTATCTATCTTTCTTTCTATCTATCTATCTATCCATATATCCATCCATCCATCCATCCATCCATCCATCCATCCATCCATCCATCCATCCATCCATCCATCCATCCATCCATCCATCCATCCATCCATCCATCCATCCATCCATCTATCTATCTATCTATCTATCTATCTATCTATCTGTCTATCTATCTACCACTGCATGCAGCACACATTACCGAGCACGCTGCTATTTGTTTCGTCAAGCTCACGAACTTTTACACGTTTAAATTTAACTTAAATTGCGGAGCTGAAAAAATACGTCCACCCACCGCAACAGCCTGTTTAAGAACGAAGAATAGCTCTTGAACAAGCCATAGAACCAGCTAAAAAAACCTGCAGGAGGACAAATGTTAATATATTTAGATTTTGCACAGAAAGATTTAAACACTTCAGCATTGATCCTCGGAGATAAATCCGCTTGGGGCATTGCGACGAGCAGGGAGTCCTGGCATAGGGAGGTGAGCAGAATCATGTCCCTGGACGTATGATTCATTGGATGATGATGATGATGATGATGATGATCTGGCATAAGGAGGTGAGCAGAATAATGTCCCTGGACGTGTGATTCATTGGATGATTTTATACAACACACTTGAACGACGCACTAGTAATCAAAATCCTTTACCTAAAGTTAGGTACAATAATTGAACTGTAGTCTTACTAAATAATTACTAAATAAATATTAAATAAACCAATAAGCTTTTATTCTATTTTCTAAGCCGCTTGTTCAAGTAAACAAAGCGGCGTCCAAAAAGCTAAGAAGAAGTAAGAAGAAGTAATGTAGAGCTTTGCCTTCTCCATATATATATAAGCGCTGCTTTGCTTAGTGCTTGTGGTGTCTTAGGATAACGTGGCATCAGCTGTGCCTAGCAGATTAAGCCGCGCTCATATCAATTACTGTGAGGACCGATGTATATTGCTTATACTTTTGCAGTGGGGGTAATTATATTAAATTGCCAAGAATTTTCGGATGTTTAAAGAAAAACCGGATGATTGTGTAAACAGCAGTTCAGAATAAAGAATTATCGCCTTCTCCTCTTTACTATGGTCACTAGTACCAATTATCGTATTCGTTATCATGTATTATTAATCTCTCTAATTAATATTGATTCTTATCTCTCGCTCGTGATTGTATAACACGTGACCTAAGGAGACACACGACTTATTTAAAGAGTGATTCGCTTCTATTACATTAATTGCTATAAGGTTATTTACAACCTGGCTCCTAGAGCTTAAGATAAAGTCTATAGGGCTATGATATCTTCCCACAAGATTGTCTCTATGACTCCGCGTTGTGATTAGAGTCTATATCTCTAAAGCTTACTAGCAAAAGTTCCCGCAATTGAACTCGTAAATTAACTTAATGTACAGCAAATCTTCAGATTCGTTTACAGAATTTAATGTTGCTTAACTGAACACCTATAAGCATACACAAACTATTCCTTTAAGTTAAAGTGAAATCCGTTTATTGTTTACAACAATTACTCTTAGTCAACTAATATTACAATATTTGATCTTAATCGCCAAAGACGCTCACAATTAATAATTAGCTCCAAGAGACACTAATCAGATTCACTTAACTATTTCCTTGCTTAAGGTGCTAATTACAATGTGAAGTATGCAATTACAATCAACTACACGTTACACTTAAGGTGCCTATTACACTGTGAATTTACTATGCAGAGTTGCTCTCAAGTTACGATATGTTAAGATCACTTAACTTGGTGGAATGACCAATGACAACTGTTCAATTGGTCAAATCCAATTCCGCTGCAAGACTATATTCGCAGATCCAGTGCTCAAATCGTTGAGGACGCAGATTGTTGTCTACGCTGGGTCTAACGTGTCTTTGCTTCTCTCAGAACTCCTGTAGCCTCTCCAGACTTGATCTTCTCCCTTCTCTCTGACTGACTGACGAACTCACTCACGTTCGATTCACATCCGACTAGCAACGTGTTCCGCAAACGACTAGCCACGTGCTCTTCCAAAACACCATCTTATATACTCTAATAGAGTTTCATAACATTGCGCGCTAACGCCGCAACGCGTCGCAATAGTTCAAAGGTTACGTTCTTGGCTTGGTGGTTTATGACCATCCAGATGGCAGGTAACGTAGCTTCTTACATGAGAAAAACACCGTTACTCGCCTTGTCCTTCACTTCATCAACCCGAGAGGTTGTTCCTTGCGTCGCTTGGGTTATAAACTCTCGTTCAAGAAAAGAACCACTTTCTGCTTCTTCTCAATTATAGTTCGGCAACTCCGCATAACATTACATGAGGCTTATTATCTAACCACGCAATGTTATAAAATAAGCTTCGCTTCCTCTAAACTAAACACCTGCAATTTCTACGCTCTCTTAAATAAACACCTGTGACAAACTTTTACTCTCTAAATGAACTTCTTCTTCCCAGCTTTTCCCTATGCGGGGTCGCTGTTGTGAATAAGTTTTCTCCATGCATTCTTGTTGTTGACCATCTCTTCATTTATGTTCTTCTAAGGTCTCCGCTTATGCATTCAAACCATCTCAGCTTGGGTCGTCCTCTTTTTCTATTTCCCAGCACTTCCATTTCCATGGCCTCCCTTCCCACGTGATCTTCCCCGACTCTTCTTTTCAGGTGCCCATACCATCGCAATCTTGCCTCTTGTTTCTGTTTCGAGGCTTCCACTACTTTCACTGTTCCTCTAATATTACTATTCCTGATTTTATCCCTTCTTGTTACTCCCACCATCCATCTCAACATCCTCATCTCCGCCACATCCATTTTCTTCTCTTCGGTCTTCTTTAGAGGTGCTGCTTCCAGCCCATATATTAGGGCGGGTCTGACCACTGCTTTGTGAACTTTACCTTTAAGTCTCGCTGGAATCCTCTTATCGCATATCACACCCGAAACTTTTCGCCAGTTATTCCAACCACACTGAATCCTGAAATTCACCTCCTTTTCCATTCCTGCAGTCTCGTCTATCATTGAACCCAGATACTTAAAGGTCTTTACTCTTTTCAACTCTGCCCCGTTCAATCTTATTGTTTCTCGTTGATCCCCATTCATGTCTGTCGTAAGATACTCCGTTTTGGATCTACTAATCCTCATTCCTCTGCTCTCCAAAGCGGCTCTCCATGCTTCTAATTTTCCTTCCAGTGTTTCTCTACTCTCAGCCACTATAGCGATGTCATCCGCATACAAAACACACCATGGTGGATTTCCCCTTACACTCTCTGTGATGACATCAAACACTATGTTGAACAGTAGGGGGCTTAGTGCCGATCCTTGATGTAAGCCGACTTTTACTTGGAAACTGTCTGTTATACCAACTGTACTCCGGACTTTAGTTGTCACGTTCTTGTAGCATTCTTGGACTATTCTTATATATTTTTCTGGCACTCCTCTCTCCCTCAGATCTCTCCACACTTCTTGCCATGGTACCCTATCATATGCTTTCTCTAGATCTATGAAAGCTATATGTAGTGCCCTTTGCTTTTCCTGGTGTTTCTCTATATTCTGTCGAAGTGTGAATATACCGTCAACCGTTCCAAGTCCCTTCATGAATCCAAACTGTTGCCGTCCTATGTGTACCACCTGTCTCAATCTATTATCCAGAATCCTTTCAAACAGTTTCAGGGTGTGGGACATCAGCTTAATCCCCCGATAATTTTGGCAGTCCTGGATGTCTCCCTTCTCCTTAAAAATCGGTTTCACTCCATTTTTCCGGGATTACCTCTCTCTCCACTATTTCTCTCATCAGTTGGTGCAGTATGTCAATCCCTTCTTCTCCTAAGGCTTTCCAAACTTCCACCGGTATTCCGTCGGGTCCCGTAGATTTGCCATTTTTCATTTTCTTTAATGTTAATTCCACCTCCTGTCTTGTCACCCCTGTTACCTCCAGCTCATTCGGTTCTCCATCATCCCTAACCAGTCTTTCATTTTCCTCGTTCAGCAGCTTCTCATAGTATTCCTTCCACCTCCCTCATTTACTCTCTAAATGAACACCTGTTCTATTCCTTGTAAACACAAACTCTGTGACGATAATTTCTTGCCTCGCATTAAATATGTGCTTTAACCAGCTAAGTGAGTTCCCATAATCTTTCAATAAATTTATCTAATCCAATTAGGAGGTCTCTTTATCAACATAATCTAATGAAGTTGATAACTCCATTAATTAATCACTTAATTCATGATTCCGAAATTTATTCATAACATTTATCTATGCTATATGTACCTACTAGAAGTTATACGCTAGCTGACACCGTGGTTATGAAAATTGTTATAATGAAACTTGAACTTACAACCTACCATTATAATCACGAGAGAAACGTTAAGCTGATCACATCTTGACCTAGCAATAATCAATAACTCGTTTTTAAAGCTTTCAATCACAAAAGAATGAAGCCATCGCTAAACGCTGTCTATAGAGGCAAAAGCAGAAACCAGACAATCGTTCCCAGCTTTTAAATCGCGACTGAAGAGCATACTCATCCAGGCATATTCAGATGAAATGTTCAGCGGTGACAATGTGTTTTGCCGTTTAGTCGATTTAGTCGAGAGACAAAAACATAAAATATCTTACAAGCTTCAATTAGGACTCTTCCTCGTCACCACTTGTGACTAGCGTTCATGGTGCTGAACTTGTAATCTAAAGGTTCCTGGTTCAATTCTAATGCTTGCTCATTTGTTATTTTGATGTGTTTTTTATGTTTAAAAATCAATAATTATCGGTCATATCATATACAGTCTTTTTAATACAAAAGCTATCCGTAGATGGCGCCAGCATGCGACTAAGTCTAAGAAATTTTGTCTTGGTGGCAGAACTATCAAGCTGTAATTAGGACATTTTCTCGTCACTACTTGTGTCTAGTGTTCATGGTACTAAACTTGTAATCTAAAGGTTCCTTGTTCAATTCTAATGCTTGCACATTTGTTAGTTTCATGTGTTTTTTATGTTTAAAAATCAATAATTATAGATCATATGTTGACTACCTAATAAAATTATAAATAATTAAGTACATACTTTTCGTTTAGGTGAAAAAATTACACACCTGTTCCAGAACACTACTAATATTGTTTATTTAAGATTAATTTACATATACAGTATGACAAATAATTACTGATTATACAGCGTTACTGCAAAATAATATTATACTAATAATAATGATGATTTAATGCTCATAAATAATATTAAACTTTTGATCCTTTCACATAAATTACGACACAAATATATTCTGGTAAAATTCTTTTATGCAAAGTTAGCAAAGTTAATAGCAAAGTCTACGTGAACATGGCGAGAGTTGGTGTTAGGAAATATGATCTCTCTTCTGACAACGCCATTGAAAATGCTTCGTGAATTCTTAGTGGCTGCTCAAAATTTGAAGATTTCCACTCTTGCAAAGTTAGTAGATTTCCACGTAAAGATAGCGATACCTGGTGTTAGGAAATATGATCTCTTTTCTGACAACGCCATTGAAAATGCTTCGTGAATTCTTAGTGGCTGTCCAAAATGTGAAGATTTCCACTCTTGCAAAGTTAGTACATTTCCACATAAAGATAGCGAGAGCTGGTGTTAGGAAATAAGATCTCTCTTCTAACAATGCCATTGTCATCATAACTTAACTTAAGTCATATAAAGTGTCAAAACATTGTGTTTCTACAGCAGAAGATATTAGTTGGAATGTTACTGTGATAATGAAATGCCAGGATAATTAGCTACCTAAGCAGACGCTGAGAAACAGCATTCTAAGTGCAACAAAGTAACGAATGCGGGTATTGCTAAATGCTAAAATCACAGATAATTATTTTGATTATGATTATGAGTTTATTTCGTATAAAAATATACAGTTTACAAAGATAAAGATGTTAGTAAAACAGGTAATGCGATATTAGTAAAGTAACGTATCTACAGACATTCAACTTTATAATAACCACACATTGTAGTTCCCTTGTAATTATATTACATTATACAGTGTTGTAAGAAGCTATAATAGATATCTTAAAACATAATCTTTAAATGAGTTCTTAACCTTTAATTTTACATTTTCGTTTAGATCTACAGTACAACCATATTTAAATCTTAAATTTACTCGACTGTTATTTACATAGTAGCATAGCTTTGGAATTCTCAATGTGCAAGAGTTTACAATTTTTCTCACAAAGTTTAATTTTCGACTATCTATTAAATAATTCGCAGGCATTGTGCCACAAAAATACATCAACAATTTCACGCTTTCGTTTTGTCAAAAACTGAATATTTTTCTATAAGCACGGGTTCCATTTTACCCTTATGGCATTAATTTCATTGTTTAATTAAATTTAATTAATTAAACCATGTGTAACAAGTATTGCACAAACTTAATACTCAGTTCAAATCACATGCAAACTCCTTTAAACCTTGGTGTCATAGTGAGTTTTGCATTATAACGAGGAGCATTAATTGATGCTCGTCTATGCAAATATATATATATTTTATTTTGCTGAAAATTTTGGCATTAAGCGAGGTTGGTGTTACAAAGGAGAGCGCTATAGCGAGGTTTGATGTATCTTGAAATTTAGCAAAATATCATGCAAAGAAGTTTTTTCTACAGTTTTTCAAATGTTCTGCTGGTACTTTTGTAGATGCATCTAAACTTGCTCAAAAACTGATTATTGTTATTCTAGTGCTGGTATTGCACTGTAATTTAAACAGGTAAATCATGTTCCCCTAATAGGAAGCTAACAATATCAGTTTTGCATGCGTATGATGCACTCAAAGCACTTTGTACTCGTATGAGTTACTATTTCTATGATAATTATTATTGTAAATCAGCAAGTTACTCAAATGGACTCAAAGCACTTGATACAAAAAATGTAACATCACACAGCTGCACTGAGTAACTTAAATACACTGAGAGTTTTTATGCAGCGAGAAGATGCTGTGTCACATTCACTTCAACTGAAATGTGACTTTCTTGTATGAATTCTTAAATGTTTTTTAGTGCACCTGCCTGAGTAAATGCAGCATCACACTGATAGCACTTGTACGGTTTTTCCCCAGTGTGAGTTCTTGAGTGTACTTGCAGTCCATATGCACTAGTAAATGCAGCATCACACTGATAACACTTGTACGGTTTTTCCCCAGTGTGAGTTCTTGAGTGTACTTGCAGTGCACTTGAACGCGCATATGCAGCATTACACTGACTACATTTAAAAGGTTTTTATCCAGTGGGAATTCTTGAATGTACTGTCAGTGCTCCTGACTGAGCAAATGCAGCATCACACTGATTACATTTAAATGGTCTATCTCCAGAATGGATTCTTAAATGAACTTTTAGATTATGTGCTTGAGCAAATGCAGTCCCACACTGAGAACACTTAAAAGGTTTTTCTCCAGTGTGAGTCCTTGAATGTACTGTCAGTGCACCTGAACGAGCAAATGCAGTTTCACATTGACTGCATTTGAAAGGTTTCTCACCTGTATGAGTCCTTGAATGTACTGTCAGTGCACCTGAGTGAGCAAATGCAGCTTCACATTGACTGCACTTGAAAGGTTTCTCTCCAGTGTGAGTTCTTGAATGTAGTGTCAGTGCACCTGACTGAGCAAATGCAGCATCACACTGATTACATTTAAATGGTCTATCTCCAGAATGGATTCTTAAATGAACTTTTAGATTATGTGCTTGAGCAAATGCAGTCCCACACTGAGAACACTTAAAAGGTTTTTCTCCAGTGTGAGTTCTTGAATGTACTGTCAGTGCACCTGACTGAGCAAATGCAGCATCACACTGATTACATTTAAATGGTCTATCTCCAGAATGGATTCTTAAATGAACTTTTAGATTATGTGCTTGAGCAAATGCAGTCCCACACTGAGAACACTTAAAAGGTTTTTCTCCAGTGTGAGTCCTTGAATGTACTGTCAGTGCACCTGACCAAGCAAATGCAGCATCACACCAACTGCACTTGAAAGGCTTCTCACGAGTGTGAGTTCTGGAATGTGTTCTCAAACAACTTGGATAAGCAAATGCAGCATCACACTGATTGCACTTGAAAGGTTTTCCTCCACTGTGATTACTTGAATGTAATTTTAGAGCTCCAAAGCCAGTAAACTTGAATCTGCGTGACTGTTTGATAGAAGAAGCAACAATTTGATTGTCAACAGCAGAATACAGGTGATTTACCTTAAATGACGGCAGTTCTTTACATTCTTCTTTCACATTTGCTAGAAGCTCATCATTTGCTATATCTTCTACATCAGCTGAAGTACTAGGTTCAATTTTTACAAAATCACAATCAGTTTTTTGCTCTTGAATGTCACAATCTTCTACTTTGCGTTTGCTGTCATTCATTTTAACTGACTCTCCATCATTTTCGGTTTTGACTAGAACATTGTCAGTTTGGATGTCAACATCTATGGATTCCCCTCGAACATCTTCACTTTCCACTTTCACAAATGCAGGAGCAGTTTGTATTGCCCGATCCATCTTTGCAAATCCGAAGATGAAAAATAAATTTCTGTAAAAAAAATGAATTGAAGAAACTTCCAAAATAGCTTAAACGTTAGAAGTTAGTCACGCAAAAAACGTAGTGCTATGTTAATGGACTTAGTAAATGGATAGGTGACCAGCTAAAATGTAGAGAATGGGTGCATTAGCAGGAGTAGCGCTTTAACCCTTTCATACCCGTTGTATCCCGTGGGATACGAGAATATTTTCTGCCTTTAAAATTAGTAAAATTTTAAAACTAACAGTTATTTGATCTGTTAATAGTTATTTTGATTTAAGCCAATAACAATAGACTAAAAATGGTAATAAAATGGCAAACTAGAAGATCTACATAGCATAAAAAACTGCGCAAGGTACAGTACTTTAGAGACGACTTTGTATAGATCAGCATAGCATGCATGTTAAATGTCTTAAATACTTTAAAAAATGATCAGCAGTTGCAAAATGAAGCACATTTTATGCTTCTATTGAATCCCAATGTATCCCGTGGGATACAGGCTATATTTAGCACGCTGGCACAGGTAGAAAAAAATAATTATTATGTGTAAACAAGATGGACATACTGAACAAAAGTACCAAGCCAAAATTTTCTTTCTTAGTAGAAAAATAATTTGGGACTGAAAGGGTTAAGTAGTGCACAGAAACACAAATTATTTGAACAACTTGCATCAGTGTGTAAATTTAGCAGAAAAAAGTTAAAGTATCCTATTATTGAACTAAAAAACATTCTACAATTTGTATCATTAAAGTCATTTCTAACATAGAGTCAACAAGAATGATAATTCTAGTTTGTGTCAGAGATGATTACTTTGACCTACACGAGGTTTAGACTTGTTAATCCTCCCAGAATTACTTTTGGACTTTACCAGTGTTTTCTGAAAATATTTAACCTCCTCAAAATGCTTACACTCTGAAAATATTTATAATTATTTTTAAGGAAAACAAACAAATGTTAAAAATACATCAACCACTCGGTGTCAACTTATCTAAGTTTAATTGTTAGCAAAATTCTCTAGAATGATCTGCTAAAATAAAAGTAACAAGATGCTTTCAACTAAAGACTGTTGATAGTATAACATCTACTGCTTCATCCTTCATCTGTTAATACCTTCTAGCCCCATCTAGTGGCAGAAAAAAAACCAAATAGGTAGTTTTATCTAGAGAATGATACATATACATCTACTGCTTTATCCTTTCATCTGTTAACATCTTATAGCCCCATCTAGTGGCAAAAAACTAATGGGTTGTTGATACATCCACTGCCTTTTCACGTGATCAAATGAATTTTGTTCTGCCTAATTAGTGAATTCAAAGTATTACAGCATCAAAAATTGCGTCTAATATATTGTACTTCAGCAGTCCAGTTGTTTGCTCTCGTCACGTGACTTCTGTAGAGTTTGTGTACCTGGCGTCCTGGCAACAAACTGCCAGCTATTGCCCAATGTATATTTTGTTGATAAGTGATTATTATAATATTAATTTTACATAATAAATGTATTCTAGAATTATTTAAACACTTTACAGGTTTCATTTTAGTGTTACCAAAGATATAATGTCATTATTTAACATAGACACAAGCTGGCATATACGAGGAAATATACTTTAGACGACTACAGTTATTTATCATTAATTTTATTTATTACTGTAGTGTTATTAGATTATAAAAGTAAAGTTTTTTCTTTATTTCGTAAATGCGGTTAAGATAAAAGTCTGTCACGTGCCTTTTAAGCTAGGCCCTGATAATGCATAAACTAGTACGAAATTCGTCACGTGACCACACACACACACACAAACATGACGGCGATACGAACTGTATAGTGTACAACTGTTAATACAGCGTAATTATTGGTAATTATACACTAACTCGAATACGTAATAAACAGCTGAAGGCAGTGTGACACATGGAAGTTTAACATAAAGATTGAGACAAAGGTTAAGGTTGAGGTTGAGGTTCAGGTTTAAGTTTAGGTTCAGGATCAGGTTCAGGTGTAGGTAAAGGTTAAGGTTAAGGATAAGGATAAGGATAAGGATAAGGATAAGGATAAGGATAAGGATAAGAGTAATGATAATGATAAGGTTAAGGTTAAGGTTAAGGTTAAGGATAGGATAAGGATAAGGATAAGGATAAGGATAAGAGTAATGATAATGATAAGGTTAAGGTTAAGGTTAAGGATCAGGATCAGGTTTAGGTTAAGGTTCAGATTCAGGTTAAGGATAAGGATAAGGTTAAGGTTAAGGTTAAGGTTAAAATTAAGGTTAAGGTTAAGGTTAAGGATCAAGTTCAGGTTCAGGTTAAGGTTAAGGTTAAGGTTAAGGTTAAGGTTAAGGTTAAGGTTAAGGTTAAGGATAAGGTTAAGGTTAAAGTTAAGGATAAGGATAAGGATAAGGTTAAGGTTAAGGTTAAGGTTAAGGTTTAGGTTAAGGTTAAGGTTAAGGTTAAGGATCAAGTTCAGGTTCATGTTCAGGTTAAGGTTAAGGTTAAGGTTAAGGTTAAGGTTAAGGTTAAGGTTAAGGATAAGGTTAAGGTTAAGGATAAGGATAAGGATAAGGATAAGGATAAGGATAAGGATAAGGATAAGGATAAGGATAAGGATAAGGATAAGGATAAGGATAAGGATAAGGATAAGGATAAGGATGTATCTTTCATAATCTTTGCATGTTTTATTGCAGGAGCTGAATGTTTAATGACTGTCGTGTTATGAGCAACTATTACTGTTAACACAGCAAAACACGACAGTTCCCTTCATAAGGTGTTTACTGCGGTCTTTATTTTCTAAAGCAGAAAAATAAAACAATACATAAAATTTGCAGTAATGCAATTTGAACAAAAATACAGAAAGTTGAACAAAAAAATTACACAGAAAATTGCTATGTAATAAATATAAAAAAATTACTCACTTCTTTCGGCTAAAGAGCGCACACTGTTTATGTCACGCAAACATAACATTAATTTCTTACATAAAAATTGCATTATCCACATTACAACACATTGCATTATCCACAAAAACCAGTCAACTCAGCCAGCAATTGCCTTTAGTTTTTGGCTCCCTCGTGCGGCAAAAAGAAAAGACAAATTATATGGGCAATTTCCCCATAACAAATACATAGAAAAGAGTTATTCTGCTGCAGTACAACAAGCCAAACTTGTTTTTCTTTACCCAATCATGTCGAAAAAGCAAAGTTGTACTCAGGGACGCAAAAACGCAGACAGTTTGTAAATTCTCCCACGAAACAAATGATTAAAACATTAAAAGCGTAGGGCGCCTGAAGTTTTTTCTCCCGGGCGCCACAAGCACTTACTACGCCACTGCATGGAAGCTTAAGTTCAAGATGGTTAAGAACGAATAACTGGTTTGAAGATTAGTTAGCTAAATAGTTAATTATTTAACTAAAACTTGACATGTTGGAGTAGAACTTTTAGGACTGAATTAATCGAAACGCATGTTCTCCTACCACTATGTACTGGTAGCCATTTTTGTGTGGTTAAAAGATAGCATTGGACTCGAAACCTCAAAGTTCCTGGTTCAAACATAGGCTCATAACGGTCATCCAATATTGCCGAATTGTAACTGTGGATTTCGATTTGAGTCTGTTGAACACTTTTTGTTGCACTGCCCATTGTGTCAACAAACTAGGGTTGTTATGTTTGATAAATTAAATGAAATACTTCTGCCTGAAAACCTTAATATAGCTGCCTTAGGAACTAATGATCTGTTGAAGTTGTTATTATTCGGTAAAGATGAATTTAACTTTGTTGCTAACTGTAAAATATTCCAATGCATACATGACTTTATATTACGTACTAAACGCTTCCAGTAGTTTCTATCTGATATGAAATGCATCATTCTTAAATAATCGTACATTAATATTTACTAACCATCATTTTCTACTAATGTCTAATGTATCACTGTAGTAAAACTTTAGTATACTAAAGTATACTAAAAACTAAGTATAGTCTATTCTTACTGTAAATGTTCTTGTAAATAGTGTATAAAGTCTGTTGTGGTGAGGATCTTAAATCATGTTGTACAAACTGTCTGATCCAATCCTAAATAAATTATGTTTAAACTAAACTAAATATAGACACAGCCTTACTTTTTTACATTTACATTTGGTCGAGCTTGACATCACGAAACCTCATTAACAAGTGTCTCAATCAGTAGGAGTGGATTTCCAATAGACTTAGAAGCCCCGAAGCGCCATCTAGGTAACGGAAATAACAACATGGCTACTGCCGAAAATACCAACGTTACGGCGCGTTCAGACAACCGAGTTTATCGCCTAGTTAACTCCCCAAGTAACTGACAAGTGCGTTCAGACTAATAAGCAGAACTTGGTGCAAGTTACTTTCCAACAGTAAGTGCGAGCTGACACTTCATTCTTTGTTTATTACAGAGTAACTCGCCAAGGTGTTCACACCATACATGTCGAGAGTAACTCGCCAAGGTGTTCACACCATACATGTTGAGATTAACTCGCCAAGGTGATCACACCATACATGTCGAGAGTAACTCGCCAAGGTGTTCACACCATACATGTCGAGAGTAACTCGCCAAGGTGTTCACACCATACATGTTGAGAGTAACTCGCCAAGGTGTTCACACCATACATGTTGAGAGTAACTCGCCAAGGTGATCACACCATACATGTCGAGAGTAACTCACCAAGGTGTTCACATCATACATGTCGAGAGTAACTTGCCAAGGTGTTCACACCATACATGTCGAGAGTAACTCGCCAAGGTGTTCACACCATACATGTCGAGAGTAACTCGCCAAGGTGTTACTCACATCATACATGTCGAGAGTAACTCGTGAACGGTTTGAGCTCTAGTGGCAACGTGTCCGTAGATCTGCTTTCTACTGAGTGCATTCTGCTTTTACTATAGAAAGAAGTTGCATAAATGCAACATATTTGAAATTGTTTCTACTTTTCCATTTGTGCCATTTTTAAAATTTATTACATGTGGAATAAATTCGTAGTTCATAATTCAATTCTGTTTTAAACCATGAAATCGCCTGCTTTGATTATACACATTAAGCACCTGAAAGATATACATGGCAAACCACGTGTATTCATAGATACATGGCAAACAACGTGTATTCATAGATACATGGCAAACCACACGTATTCATAGATACACGGCAAACCACGTGTATTCATAGATACATGGCAAACCACGTGTATTCATAGATACATGGCAAACCACATGTATTCATAGATACATGGCAAACCACGTGTGTTCATAGATACATGGCAAACCACGTGTATTCATAGATACATGGCAAACCACGTGTATTCATAGATACATGGCAAACCACGTGTATTCATAGATACACGGCAAACCACGTGTATTCATAGATACATGGCAAACCACGTGTATTCATAGATACACGGCAAACCACGTGTATTCATAGATACACGGCAAACCACGTGTATTCATAGATACATGGCAAACCACGTGTATTCATAGATACATGGCAAACCACGTGTATTCATAGATACATGGCAAACCACGTGTAATCATAGATACATGTCAAACCACGTGTATTCATAGATACACGGCAAACCACGTGTATTCATAGATACATGGCAAACCACATGTATTCATAGATACATGGCAAACCACGTGTATTCATAGATACATGGCAAACCACATGTATTCATAGATACATGGCAAACCACGTGTATTCATAGATACACGGCAAACCATGTGTATTCATAGATACATGGCAAACCACGTGTATTCATAGATACATGGCAAACCACGTGTATTCATAGATACATGGCAAACCACGTGTATTCATAGATACATGGCAAACCACATGTATTCATAGATACACGGCAAACCACGTGTATTCATAGATACACGGCAAACCACGTGTATTCATAGATACATGGCAAACCACGTGTATTCATAGATACATGGCAAACCACGTGTATTCATAGATACATGGCAAACCACGTGTATTCATAGATACATGGCAAACCACATGTATTCATAGATACATGGCAAACCACGCGTATTCATAGATACACGGCAAACCACGTGTATTCATAGTATTTACGAAGAATAAAGTGTCCGGAGGCACAAGCAAATGAAAACAACTGACAGAGCCAGACGAAACTGTAAAAAACGTAGGATATTTTTGCATTTGTCGAATACGTACGTCCTGCAATTAGACAAAAGACTGTGTACATATATGAAGAAGATAAAAAACAAGACGAATAGAACATATTTAATTAATACACAAAAAAAGAAAATATAAATCTGCGTTGGCAGTACACAATACTAATCTCTCTAAAATAAGCAAATTCGCATTACGAACTTAATTATCCGACGGCATTTTAAAATTGTAAAATAATTTACTTTATTAGCGGTTCGATAAATTTGAAATGGGAGTATACAGTTCGTATTGACCATAAGCAAATTCACTTTACGAACTTAATTGTACTTTATTACCAACTTTGCTCTGCTCAAGCGTTTGTGGTGTGTTAACCACTGTGTGTGCCACTTTAAGTTTTTTTAATCTTATCTTTCAAAACCCATAATATTGTTAAATTGTAAAATGTTTGATATTTTTACCCATGTCGTAACCATCATCTTCCGTGATGCTCAGCAGACAGGTGAAAATGATAGCCAATCTCTCCGGTGATGTGATATTCAACAGAAACGTGAAGAAACGTGAAGTTTGCACAAAATACTTCCAATTTCATCACTAGATGGCTCTGTCGTTCACATTACTCGGTGTCATCACACGGTGTGCTGCAGCACGATCCTCGTAAAACTAAAATTCATGAAAGTCATTGATGTCTGATGCTAGATCAGCAGTTCCAGCGCCTGTCTTCCTAGCAAAACAGAGAGCAGTTCAAAAGTTAAAAGCGAAGTCATTCATTCCAGCAAGTTAAGCCATCTCATCCATCTTGGTAAAGGGATAAATTTCCTGGATTTACTGACAAATCTTATTGTTCTGAAGACACAGTCCCTTGTCTAAAACAGCTGCATCATTGTTACTATACTTCAAACTTAAATTAGTCGTTGACCAGAATGACGTTGCTTTGCGCAAGAGCTTCTAAACACGCGTAGCCATGGAAACTGCGCTAAAAACAATGAGCGCCTGTCATTGTGTTTAGAGCGTTATTGCGTCCATGTAGTTATGTGATTTTTCGGAAAAATTAAAAACTTATTTTGTTACATTCTTGGCAAAAATATTAACAGTTTAAAGATGACTAATATTTATTAAAAAATTACCAGTACCTTAAGCAATTACGGTACGAGATACAATACAGCATGATTGATATTTAGTCAAAAGTTAACAGTAGCTTAAGCAATTACTGTACGAGATACAATACTGCATGATTGATATTTAGTCAAAAATTAACAGTAGCTTAAGCAATTACTGTACGAGATACAATACTGCATGATTGATATTTAGTCAAAAATTAACAGTAGCTTAAGCAATTACTGTACGAGATACAATACTGCATGATTGATATTTAGTCAAAAATTAACAGTAGCTTAAGCAATTACTGTACGAGATACAATACTGCATGATTGAAATTTAGTCAAATATTACCAGTAGTTTAAGCAATTACAGTACGAGATACAATACAGCATGATTGAAATTTAGTCAAAAGTTACCAGTAGCTTAAGCAATTACGGTGCGAGATACAAAACAGCACGATTGAAATTTAGTCAAAAGTTACCTGTAGCTTAAGCAATTACGGTGCGAGATACAAAACAGCACGATTGAAATTTAGTCAAAAGTTACCTGTAGCTTAAGCAATTACGGTACGAGATACAATACAGCATGATTGATATTTAGTCAAAAGTTAACAGTAGCTTAAGCAATTACTGTACGAGATACAATACTGCATGATTGATATTTAGTCAAAAGTTAACAGTAGCTTAAGCAATTACTGTACGAGATACAATACTGCATGATTGATATTTAGTCAAAAATTAACAGTAGCTTAAGCAATTACTGTACGAGATACAATACAGCATGATTGAAATTTTGTCAAAAGTTACCAGTAGCTTAAACAATTACGGTGCGAGATACAAAACAGCACGATTGAAATTTAGTCAAAAGTTACCTGTAGCTTAAGCAATTACGGTGCGAGATACAAAACAGCACGATTGAAATTTAGTCAAAAGTTACCTGTAGCTTAAGCAATTACGGTGCGAGATACAAAACAGCACGATTGAAATTTAGTCAAAAGTTACCTG
Organism: Tubiluchus corallicola; assembly: GCA_030141605.1. Lineage (NCBI taxonomy): Eukaryota > Metazoa > Priapulida > Priapulimorpha > Priapulimorphida > Tubiluchidae > Tubiluchus > Tubiluchus corallicola. The sequence goes on from JAQGDQ010001086.1 coordinate 53,257, forward strand.
TAGCTTAAGCAATTACGGTGCGAGATACAAAACAGCACGATTGAAATTTAGTCAAAAGTTACCTGTAGCTTAAGCAATTACGGTGCGAGATACAAAACAGCACGATTGAAATTTAGTCAAAAATTACCAGTAGCTTAAGCAATTATAGTACGAGATACAAAACAGCACGATTGAAATTTAGTCAAAAGTTACCTGTAGCTTAAGCAATTACGGTGCGAGATACAATACAGCATGATTGAAATTTAGTCAAAAGTTACCTGTAGCTTAAGCAATTACGGTGCGAGATACAAAACAGCACGATTGAAATTTAGTCAAAAGTTACCTGTAGCTTAAGCAATTACGGTGCGAGATACAAAACAGCACGATTGAAATTTAGTCAAAAGTTACCAGTAGCTTAAGCAATTACAGTACGAGATACAATACAGCATGATTGAAATTTAGTCAAAAGTTACCAGTAGCTTAAGCAATTACAGTACGAGATACAATACAGCATGATTGAAATTTAGTCAAAAGTTACCAGTAGCTTAAGCAATTGCGGTACGAGATACAATACAGCATGATTGAAATTTAGTGAAAAGTTACCAGTAGCTTAAGCAATTACGGTACGAGATACAAAATAGCATGATTGAAATTTAGTCAAAAGTTACCAGTAGCTTAAGCAATTACGGTGCGAGATACAATACAGCATGATTGATATTTATTCAAAAGTTACCAGTAGCTTAAGCAATTACATTAAAACATTACGTTATAACCACCACCACCAAAACCACTACCACCGCTACGACCACCACCATCACCATGTTACATTCCTGGCAAAAATATTAACAGTTTACTGCCAAAAGCTACCTGGCATGCCTATAAAGTGCTTGAAAGTCGCATGGTTTCTAAGACCTTCCAGTTCCATCTGCGGACAATTGACAAAGTTGCACTAACAGAATTTTCTTCTATAGTAATTCATATTACAGTATGAAAATCATATACGCTATAAGACTACATGAATTTTTCTTACCATTTGCGAAGAAACAATGAAGATACCAGACGGGATAATTCCAGGGAAGTTTGTTGCTTGTTTTCCTCATCATCACCATCACCACCAATACCACTACCACCACCATCACCACCGCCAATACTATCACCACCAGGAATACTATCACCACCACCAGCACTACCATTACTATTACTACCAAGAATATTATCATCACCACCAGCACTACCACCACCACCGCCGCCACTACCGTCGCTGGTTATGGCATGAGCTCCAATGGCAGCTCCAATGGCAGCTCCAATGGCAACTCCAATGGCAATTTTGCCCCATGGTATCTCGCTTCTTAATGCATCTTCGTCGGACTGGCTTTGCTTTCGTGCTGGTAGGTTTACTTTGCTGTGAGAGTAGAAGGGTGCACAGCCATTTTCTGGATCCGTTACATAGCTTTTAATATTGCGAATCTCGCTTCTTAATGCATCTTTGTCGGACTGGCTTTGCTTTCGTGCTAGTAGATTTACTCTGTTGTCAAAGTACATGGGTACGCAGCCCTTTTCTAGATACTTTAAGAGACGGTTGATGAGTCCAATTACTCTTTCTTCCAGATGATCTTGGCTCCATGCATCGCATCTCCACCGGAGTTTGTCACACTCCCAGAACAGCACAGTCTGAAAATGGATAGTGGATATAATGGATTCATTACATATTATGTTAGCTGGCGTTACACAAGGCCGCAGCCATTACGTAGGAGAGCCAGTAAAACATGAGTTCAGTTCAGTTTATTGTATTGCACAAACTGTCAGCTCTTAAAAGGGAACTAAAAGATACTTACGTAAAACTATAATCGCCCAAACTATAAAAGCAATAAATTTGTAGGCAACACTGAAACTGCAATGAACCAAACCTTTTTACATAAGTAACAGATATATTTGCATAAATACTTTCTTCTACAAAAGCTATTGAGTGCTTTTATTTCTCAATATCCAGGTGTTGTGTATTTTCTACATATTATAAATTTCTTTGCTACTTGTAATGATGTATATTTATAATTTAATTCTTAACGTTTTTCTATTGTGTTACATTGCAGTTCTTCCAATTCTTTTGTATAAAATTATAGTCTCAATTTAGTGTATGACAGTATTGCTTTTCTAAACTGGTTACACACAGTTTTTAATGTAAATATGATTTGATTTTTATGTTTACATTGCATTTAACATTTTAACGAAGAATACTAATGATGATGACGATGATGATGATGATGATGATGATATTTTATGTTTACATTGCATTTAACATTTTAAAAAAGAATACTAAAGATGATGATGATGATGATGATGGTGATGATGATGATATTTTATGTTTACATTGCATTTAACATTTTAAAAAAGAATACTAAAGATGATGATGATGATGATGATGGTGATGATGATGATATTTTATGTTTACATTGCAGTTAGCATTTTAACAAAGAATACTAATGATGATGATGATGATGGTGATGATGATGATATTTTATGTTTACATTGCAGTTAGCATTTTAACAAAGAATACTAATGATGATGATGATGATGGTGATGGTGATGGTGATGATGATGATGATGATGATGATGATGGTGATGATGATGATATTTTATGTTTACATTGCATTTAACATTTTAACAAAGAATACTAATGATGATGATGATGATGATGATGATGATGATGATGATGATGACGATGATGATGATGACGATGATGGTAAAAATAATAACATAACAAACATACATGCATTATGACGAAAGTATTTACATGATTAAAAAGAAAAAAAGATTAATAAATTATTGGATCTGTCCAATTTGAACTTGTAGAGTTCAGGCTCAATAAGGCAAATAAAGAGAAATGTGCAGGTGCAGGAATAAAATGTGCAGGTGATTTGAAGGGCATGAAGACGCAACATGAAAATGAAATGTTATATTCACATGAGAATCACATAAGGAGTTAATAAATGTAGGTCAAATGTCAAGGATTTCACAATGAGAAGTTTGGAAAGTCTGAAAATTTAGTGTATTTATTACGTGTTGAACCATGTCGTCCCGAGACAGTCTGACTGATGGAAAAGTTATGGAGTTTCTCTTTTAAGCCCAGTTTACCAATGAAAATATCCTTAACAGAGCACCACACGCGATGTGTGGGTAAAGCAAATGCGCCTGCCGCAGCTGTTCAGTAACTTCAGCTGTTTTACGTGGACTTAATTTTGCCTCAGTCTGTGCATAGAGTGATTTACTAGTGGGATCTTGCTTAAGAATGACAAAAATGAACTAGGTAAGGTTCTAGCTAGCTGTTAAAACTGTTACTATTGCAATAGATGGGGCTGCGGGGCGTTGTCAAGTGCACGCATAAGCATTGCCTGGTACAGTTAATACACATAATTTGAGCACAAGTGTCTAAATTACAATCCTCTCTCTAGCATTCTGCAGCTGTTTATATATGCCTCAGTGAGTGCGTTATTTTTAGCTCATGACATCAATTCTATTCTTAGAATGATCTGCCTGACAGCAGAGAATCATTCGTTTGTCACCTTGGCAATGGTCATCTGCTGACTTGCTGGTTAGTGGTGATACTTGGGAGCTATAGTCGAACTTTAGAGTAAAAAGCGCCATCATGCGGAAGTTTTAAGAATTATAACATGAGCGCAGTTTCAATTGAATGCAGTTTTTATTTGTCGTACTGGATTTCAACTGTTTAAAGGAAGACAGGATGATTTTTCACATACTACACCAATTTCAAATACGGTAAAAAGTATACATTTTAACACAATTAATACTGCAAAAGAGTTTCTGATAATTGAATGATAGATTAAAATCTTAATTAATGGCGGGCGAGCCCAACTATTGATGACATCACAAACTAACATAATTTTTAACAGCAAAAACATTCCACGAGCGTGTTGCACGTGTTTGTAAAAGCGAAAATTGAAGTACAGCGCTACTATAAGATATTCAGTGTGTTGTACTAAAACTAGGCAAGTTTAAGATAAAAATTCAAATTTCCAATTTACTGCTGTGCTGACACATGAGCTGTCGAACTTTGTGTAGTTTGTCATGAAACTAACACATCTAAACTGAGCGGTACAGCACCTGTTATGCATTTCTGAAATGCAGACGCTAGTGTCCATCTAACTAGCGATTGGCGAAATGCGTGTAACAGCAAAGAGCTAGTGGCGCGAACGTGAAATTTTGTTATTTGGTAATAATTGTTTCACGTAAATGATTTTTTGAAAAATAATATGTTTCCTTTCAATAATTTAAAGAGTAGATTGGATCCGGTTTTGCTTTAATGAATATACGATTATTCGTAGTTGCTTTTGTACAACCAGAGAGCGCCTGGCAACCTGCCACATATACGCTATCTTGAAACGTTTAGTGACAAAAGTATTTTTAAGATTAAAATGCTACTAGAGTTAGCTACAGTTTATATGTTATTAGTCTGGCAAAGTCACAAATATGAACCGCAGAATACCTTGATCATATAGCTGTTCAAAACTGGTTTTGTTGTTTTGCAAAAGAAATCATTCTTTAGCATTTTAACAATCCGCAAAACTTTTTTCCTGCATCCTCCATCAGCGTCGATTCCTTCCATCAGAACATGATCTGCGAAGCCATATTTCAGACTCCAATAGAAGGGGTATTTAGCGACAAGTGCAACACCTGAAATATAGAGATGTTAAATACTAAGTGTTGGAAGCCAGCCAATTTTTATGATGGTGATACAACTCTTTCCTCCTTACACATACACAAAAAGTGCAACTCATAAAAAGTTCATAACAAACAGTTCTTTAATTTATGAAACATTTTACACACAAGCAGTTTGTTCATTTATGAAACATTTTACACACAAACAGTTCTTTAATTTATGAAACATTTTACGCACAAACAATTCTTTAATTTATGAAACATTTTACGCACAAACAGTTCTTTAATTTATGAAACATTTTACGCACAAACAGTTTGTTAATTTACGAAACATTTTACACACAAACAGTTCTTTATTTTAGGAAACATTATACACACAAGCTGTTTGTTAATTTATGAAACATTTTACATACAAACAGTTCTTTAATTTACGAAACATTTTACGCACAAACAGTTCTTTAATTTATGAAACATTTTACACACAAACAGTTCTTTAATTTATGAAACATTTTACGCACAAACAATTCTTTAATTTATGAAACATTTTACACACAAGCAGTTTGTTAATTTATGAAACATTTTACACACAAACAATTCCTTAATTTATGAAACATTTTACACACAAACAGTTTGTTAATTTATGAAACATTTTACGCACGAACAGTTCTTTAATTTATGAAACATTTTACACACAAACAGTTTGTTAATTTATGAAACATTTTACACACAAACAGTTTGTTAATTTACGAAACATTTTACACACAAACAGTTGTTTAATTTATGAAACATTTTACACACAAACATTTTGTTAATTTATGAAACATTTTACAAGCAAAATTCGCTCACCTGCAGATTTGATTTTCTGGTTTTTTCTCACGGTCAACCCAGGAAATGTTTCTCACTACTATAGGATCTCCAGATCGATTGACAATTTTAACTGGCGCAGTTATCACGGCTACAAAATCCACACTAACCTCATATTCCAAGCCCGGTGATTTTATTATTGCAGTAATAGCTGGGCCAGTGGAAACTCTGTTCACACAAACTTCTCCTGTTAAAAAATGTGTTAGTAACATGGAAAAATTATGGCAGTGTCAATAATTTTATTCCCTGCGCAATGATCAATCAAATTTTTCAAACAGATCATCACGATATTTGCAAATATATATTTGCTAGTCACGTATTTTGTTTGTTCCAGATTCCAGATTAACGTTCTGAGATGGTTCAGTACAAAATGCTTTTTGTCATAACCCAGTTTGTCAAATTTGTACAGTAGCCCATGATTTTTGATTTTGCCTTTCTAGTTGTGCTCCGTCTGTTGGGGAAGACGTTTTCATTCAAAATAGCATTATGAAATAAGGAAATAAATAAAAAAAGCAAGCAAGTCAATAAACAAATAAATGCATAATTGTGTTTTCAAAAACCCATCCATGTGGAAACTGTCATGGGATTGTCCTTCTAATCTGTTTGTGACAATTGTTATAAATCTGATTGTCACAATCGTTATAAACCTGATTATCACAGTTGTTATAAACCTGATTATCACAGTCGTTATAAACCTGATTATCACAGTTGTTATAAACCTGATTATCACAGTTGTATGTTATAAACCTGATTATCACAGTTGTATGTTATAAACCTGATTATCACAGTTGTTATAAACCTGATTATCACAGTTGTTATAAACCTGATTATCACAGTTGTTATAAACCTGATTATCACAGTTGTAATAAATCTGATTGTCATAAATGTTATAAACCTGATTATCACAGTTGTTATAAACCTGATTATCACAGTTGTTATAAACCTGATTATCACAGTTGTTATAAACCTGATTATCACAGTTGTTATAAACCTGATTATCACAGTTGTTATAAACCTGATTATCACAGTTGTTATAAACCTGATTATCACAGTTGTTATAAACCTGATTATCACAGTTGTTATAAACCTGATTATCACAGTTGTTATAAACCTGATTATCACAGTTGTTATAAATCTGATTGTCATAGATGTTATAAACCTGATTATCACAGTTGTTATAAACCTGATTATCACAGTTGTTATAAACCTGATTATCACAGTTGTTATAAACCTGATTATCACAGTTGTTATAAACCTGATTATCACAGTTGTTATAAACCTGATTATCACAGTTGTTATAAACCTGATTATCACAGTTGTTATAAACCTGATTATCACAGTTGTTATAAACCTGATTATCACAGTTGTTATAAACCTGATTATCACAGTTGTAATAAATCTGATTGTCATAAATGTTATAAACCTGATTATCACAGTCGTTATAAACCTGATTATCACAGTTATTATAATCCTGATTATCACAGTCGTTATAAACCTGATTATCACAGTTATTATAATCCTGATTATCACAGTTGTAATAAATCTGATTGTCATAAATGTTATCAGTCTGTTTATCACAGTTATAAATTTGATTATCACGGTTGTTCCTTCTGAAACTAGTGTAATAAAAACATAAAAACACTTTTTTACCTGGTAAACTAGGAAGGTTCGATACAACGTAGTCTAGTAGTACTTTTAAGCGCCGTCTTACAAGAAAGGGAATTAAGTCTCCATCAAAATGAAGATCCCGGGTTTGAAGATCATATGGAAATTTGCTTTCGCTTTTATCTTTCCACCAAGTTTTCTTGTCTGGTACTGAGCTTTGTACAAACGCATCACCAGGTTTAGGTTTAGGTTTGGTGGTCCACCATGTTTCAACCATGTGGACATCTGGCCTTACAGAATCATCAGTGCAAGGAGAGTTTAGATCGTAGTTTCTCGTGCGTTCTTGATCACATTTAACCGTCCCCAAATCAACCAGTTCTACCCCAATATCAAACTCGTCAGCTTTTTCCACTTTTAGGTTCTGAAAATACGAGCCTTGTGGTTTTAATTGGGCGCTAAATCGTGGATCTAATTTATTAATCTCTTCCAGGATACGACGAATAGTTGGAATGACAACTGCAACTGTGTTCCTGGTGTCTTCTCTTTTAAGCTGAACTCTTTGACGGTAATAACGATCATGTATACTAGCGCATTGCCTTGCCATTTGACTCATTAATAACTCGTTAAAACAACGTAAAACTATGTTGACTAACTTCCTCGTTATACGCACCTCTTACTGTCAAAGAGAAACGCTGCTAAGCTTTTGGGAATTTACACTTTATGCAACCTATGGACTTTGTTAGACAAACATAAAAGTTTTGCTGAACTGCCTGATACGCCTCTGCAAAAACAGCCTAGATTCAAGACTATTACTTATGGTTATGTTTGCAAATATGAGCAGATATTACAGTCGTTTCTCGTGCTAAGCATGATACTCATTTTATTCAATGTTTTAAATGGACAGTTTGAGACTTCGTTTCGTGTCACCTTGACGATAATTTACCGTACATGATTATAGTTTTATCATTTTTATAATCAATACGCCTTGAGCCGCCATCTTATATTCACTCACAAAATGATAGGCATTATAAATTTTAACATCTTATCGACCTAAACTACAATAAATCTACAACTCATGTTGACACACCACTAGCCATAATCCAAAATTCAACAGCAGAGTTTATGGCAAGTCCTATCTCTTCATCAATGGTAAGCCTTCAAAAGGTGACGCCAAACAGCAGAGTTTATGGCAAGTCCTATCTCCTTATCAATGGTAAGCCTTTAAAAGGTGACGCCTAACAGCAGAGTTTATGGCAAGTCCCATCTCTTCATAAATGGTAAGCCTTCAAAAGGTGACGCCTAACAGCAGAATTTATGGCAAGTCCTATCTCTTCATCAATGGTAAGCCTTCAAAAGGTGACGCCTAACAGCAGAATTTATGGCAAGTCCTATCTCTTCATCAATGGTAAGCCTTTAAAAGGTGACGCCAAACAGCAGAGTTTTTGGCAAGTCCTATCTCTTCATCAATGGTAAGCCTTCAAAAGGTGACGCCAAACAGCAGAATTTATGGCAAGTCCTATCTCTTCATCAATGGTAAGCCTTTAAAAGGTGACGCCAAACAGCAGAGTTTATGGCAAGTCTCATCTCCTTATCAATGGTAAGCCTTTCAAAAGTGACGCCAAACAGCAGAGTTTATGGCAAGTTCTATCTCTTTATCAATGGTAAGCCTTTAAAAGGTGACGCCAAACAGCAGAGTTTATGGCAAGTCCTATCTCTTCATCAATGGTAAACCTTCAAAAGGTGACGCCAAACAGCAGAGTTTATGGCAAGTCCTATCTCTTCATCAATGGTAAACCTTCAAAAGGTGACGCCAAACAGCAGAGTTTATGGCAAGTCCTATCTCTTCATCAATGGTAAACCTTCAAAAGGTGACGCCAAACAGCAGAGTTTATGGCAAGTCCTATCTCTTCATCAATGGTAAACCTTCAAAAGGTGACGCCAAACAGCAGAGTTTATGGCAAGTCCTATCTCTTCATCAATGGTAAGCCTTCAAAAGGTGATGCCAAACAGCAGAGTTTATGGCAAGTCCCATCTCCTTATCAATGGTAAGCCTTCAAAAGGTGACGCCAAACAGCAGAGACGGTTTAGCCAAGGACATTCGGACGTGAATACAACCTCCTGCACGAAATACGTAGGCAAAATCTGTATAGCAAATGAATCCAACGAGAGCGAATATTTCACCCAAGTAGCCTCAAACTATTCCTTAGCAAGTTGTTTTATCCATTTTGTGTAGCGCAATCTAATGATCCTAAAATGTATATTTGTTGGTCAAAGTTACGGCTTCAGTTGACCTCTAAAGGCTAAACTGACCACTTAATGTTCAAAAATAGCACTTGAAGCAAAACTGGACCTAATCTTGAACTGTACGTCAATGCAATCTACTCTTTAAAATGTTGAAAGGAAACATGCTATTTTTTCAAAGATGACTTATGTGAAAGAATTATTACCACACAAACGCAATTTCACGTTGGGGCGACTAGTTATTAGCTGTTACATGTATTTCGCCTTAGTTTCGCATTATATATATATATATATATATATATATATATATAATCTTTATTTGCCATTAAAATACATTGATAATCACTGATAAAAACTTTACAGAGATGATCAATCAGTGTTAGTTAATAAAAACTTACACTGCTAAAGGCAAATGCGTCAGTGCAATCTAAACTACTGTGCAGTAATGGAAAGTAACGACGAATAAAATCAAACGTATTTACAAATATGCACAAAAAATGAAAAAAACTATGATTTAATTAATATGGCCATGGATATATGAATTCTGAATTAGTGTGTATGTTGTCGTAGTGGTGTGATGGTATTTCGTATCTGGTTAATATTAGTGATTTTAATTTTGCTTTAAATGCTGATAGGGACTTGATTTGTTTAACCTGTAATGGTAGAGAATTCCAAACTAGAATTGCTTGTTTGATTACAGAGTTCGTTCCATAGTGGGTATTTGTCCTAATTTGTTTTAGATTGCTTGTTCTGGAATTAACGAATTAACGATTAACATTAGTTTGTGACATACTAGAAAAACGTTCCGCAGCTCATTCGTGAGCACAGACGTAAATTTCAAATTGAATTTTTATCTTACGACTTGCTTAGTACAACACACTGAATGTCTTACAGTAGCAGTGTACTTCAATTTCATTTTTACAAACACGTTCTTTCATTTTCCTTGTAGCAGAACTTCCTTGTACCTTATTTTAGTTTCGAAATTGTATTTAACTGAAAATTGTACTTGAATTTCAACAGTTTGTAATCTAAGCGCAGCGTACAGTATTTACTATTGTTGGTGGCGTCCTCAATTGTACAGAAGACCCGCAATTTCAACCCCCTACCCCCCCCCCCCCCCAGGGCCGGCCTTAAGCATAGGCAAACTAAGCAACCGCCTAGGGCCTCACTCTCCAGGGGGGCCTCACGCTGAGGAAACATTTTTTTTCCTTTATGCGAACATACTGCCTCCTCTCTCTCTCTCTCTCTCTCTCTCTCTCTCTCTCTCTCTCTCTCTCTCTCTCTCTCTCTCTCTCTCTCTCTCTCTCTCTCTCTCCACCAAATTTACTTCGCCTAGGGCCTCCAATTACCTAAGGCCGGCCCTGGCCCCC
>JAQGDQ010002041.1:0-17063 GCA_030141605.1 Tubiluchus corallicola
GAAGATATTCCGTTGGATGCTGGTGCACCCGGTGGCATGATTCGATATCGCCGAACATTGACACTTAGTTTTTTCTACAAATTTTATCTGATGGTGCTTCGTCAACTTAGTGAATTGTGTGTGAGTACCGACTGAAGCTTGTAGTGTTACAGACAAACTAAGACTTTGACATAATTAATTAATTAAGTAACTAATTAAAGCTCGAGTTGCTCAACTCTTTCGGGACTGTAAATGTTTGCTGCATTTTGCACGGGTTCATGAAAAACTGCTGTCACTAAGTAGCGATTACATTATATTTGATAATTTTTATAGGTTTCTACTCCTCACACAATGGATTTTCATGCTGAATTATATATGAAATGCATTTGCTTACCTTAGGCAAATTAAAAATCAATTTTTGATGAAAAAATTTAAAAACTTTCAGTAACTGCTGTATTTGCACTGTAACAATGTTCAGTATCTCTTGTAATCGGCTAATGTAGAAAATTTCAACTATCCAGACACAACACTCTGATAAACTTTGACCTCAAGTCTACTCTATGTTTAAGGGAAAATTCCTGTTAAAAGACGAAATGGCGTTAATTTGTCCTTGCCAGATCGTTTGTTTTTCCTGGAACTCTGCACAGTTCCCTTGGGCTGTAGCAATAAATTAGTGTGTTCGATCACGCAAGTGTACACCAGACTCAGTTACTCAATAGGCTAAATTGGAGTTGCTGACAAGGGCGTGTTTTTCTTAAATTTATCCAATTAAATCACTTATAAATGTTTAAACAGAGTATGATTGGATAGCCGATGTTCCCCTGAATTTAACAGTACCCAATTTGTAATCATTTAGTTGTGTCTGTACTCATACACTAGCAGAAAAGTCAGAGGTCTTATAAGACTTATTTTGAATTGTGCGGTCCTGAAGGAGTTGAAAAGATTTGTACCTGTATAGTAATGACAGGTGTGATTTCCTCGTATTCAACTTTCACCAGTTTGGCTGGTGGGTAATGTACATTAAATAGATTTACCAATAAACAATACATATAAATTACATGTGCATCAAATCAGCTCATGCATACAGAAAAAGCAATCATAATTCTCCTAACATAAGAATCTATCTTATGGTCGGCCACTAGAATTAGTTACGAAAAAAATTACAATATATACAGATACAATATTACAATATAACAAATATAAATACGGGTGGGAAGTAATAAAAATTTATTATACTAGAGGGGAAGTTTTGAAAATGAAAAACAACAAATCATGATTGAGTGATCAGTTATATGTTTCAAGTAAGTTTCATTTATAATTTTTTTTAAATATGGACAGCGAGTTGGCATTTTTAATAGCTGGAGCAATTGAATTCCATATGTAAGGGCCATTGTATTTAATAGAAAATTTTCTAACATTTGTGTTGCACTGTATGTAGTGATAGTGCAGCCTATAACGTGTACCGTAATTATGATCTCAGCATTCAAACAAAAATAATCAGTAAATAAGGGAGGCAATAATTTATGAAAATTTGTACATAAAACAAACAAACTATAATAAACTAATATTTTAATAGAAAATGGATAAAGTGTGTAGCTATTTTCTCTAACAAAAATGGTACAGTGACATTTCTTGATTGTTTATATAACAAAAATTGTTTGTCTGTAAGGTAGGCTTAATTTCACATACATTAAATATTTTACATTTAGCCTGGTCTGTGTAAATCAGTGGTTCCTGGCACATACCGGAGTGCGACAGATCAATTCCACAAAGAGCATTTTCAAAGTACGCAATTATATGAGGTATGTAAATTCATGTCACCACTACTAATAAGCACTGCTTGTGCTACTGTTGTGTTTTGTTTCTCTCGGAAGGCTCGTAGAGAAAACCAGAAAACACTTCTTCAAATTAAACTAGTTTATTATACGAGAATTCTACAACACAAAAGTATGAAAGAATGCGAAATGTTTACAGTAAACGTGAAAATCTGGAAAACGTTTAAGTGTATCTGAAAATGCAAGTATACAAGAGAATTTGTAAGTGGCATCCGTGTGAATCTGCGTGCGTCTGTCTCAGCGGCCTGCTTCGCCTTACATAGGATGCCCGAGAAGCTTCCAGAAGTTATGTTCCAGAACATTCTACACGGTAAGACAATCATTTCAACGGAACATTCTACAATGTTCTATTTAATTCTAATAGATGCCAGCGATATCCACAACAGTTACCTTCTTATAAAAAAATTTATAGCATAATGTAATTGTGTTGCTTGAATAGTTTAATCTGAAAACAAATCAGATAATTTTATATAATTTGCTCAGTTTCATGGAGATATTTAAACCAAATTGTTCTAATTAACTTTTAACAAGTTTTTACGTAAATTACAAAATCTAATCTCTAGTCTAATTAATCTAACATCTTTAATAAACAAAGGTTCAAAATTTAAGAAACTGGATACTTGCAAACCAAAACCGTCCACAAGTTGACATAGTTAAAACTACTTGATGATATTTCAAAGTAGAATGCTTCAAAAATTTAGTCAAACTTCAATTTTGTTTTTTTATAAAAAATAAATAAATTGGATTTTTATATTCTAACATCAAATTTTCAAGAAAATGTTCAAGAAAGACTAAAAATCTGATTTTATCACCCCGTACCCAGTTTTCTGGCTAGAAACTAGGACTGCAATTGTAAAAAACTTGTATTTTCAAACTCCGACAATAGCTCAAGGAAGCTGCCATTTTGATTCTGATTTTTTCTGTTGCCAAGCCCAGATGTTCATCAGCAAGAGCCATCTACTGGATTTAAGCATAATTCAAATACGTTCCGTGCAATGTCCATAGCAACCAATAGTTGTACGGTTGCTAAGTGTTTTGTAGAACTGCTACAAAAAACAATGACTGACTTTAACAGTGATTTTGTCAAGGTTGTTTTTCAGTGTGCAGCCTGCACCTCAACTTCAACGTGGATTATCTTAGCTTAGAAATAACATAGAGTGATGAGCTTGGTATCAAAATGATCTTCATAAAATGGAGATTCAGGATATATGAATAATTAGAACTTATGGATGATTTTGTTATGCAAGCTAACAGTTAATAAATCAACTTACATGGTAATCTTCTATCAGTGTACATAATTATGAAATTATAATAAAAAATCAATGAGCGACTCTAATTAACCTGTAACTGCAGTGTATGTGACTACCTGTGTGATTTTCACTTACAGGTAGTAGTAGTAGTAGTAGTAGTGGTAGTGGTAGTGGTAGTGGTAGTGGTAGTGGTAGTGGTAGTGGTAGTGGTAGTGGTAGTGGTAGTGGTAGTGGTAGTGGTAGTGGTAGTGGTAGTGGTAGTGGTAGTGGTAGTGGTAGTGGTAGTGGTAGTGGTAGTGGTAGTGGTAGTAGTGGTAGTGGTAGTGGTAGTGGTAGTGGTAGTGGTAGTAGTAGTAGTAGTAGTAGTAGTAGTAGTAGTAGTAGTAGTAGTAGTAGTAGTAGTAGTAGTAGTAGTAGTAGTAGTAGGTAGTAGTAGTAGTAGTAGTAGTAGTAGTAGTAGTAGTAGTAGTAGTAGTAGTAGTAGTAGTAGTAGTAGTAGTAGTAGTAGTAGTAGTAGTAGTAGTAGTAGTAGTAGTAGTAGCGGCAGCAGCAGCAGCAGCAGCAGCGGCAGCAGCAGCAGCAGCAGGAGGAGCAGTAGTAGTAGTAGTAGTAGTAGTAGTAGTAGTAGTAGTAGTAGTAGTAGTAGTAGTAGTAGTAGTAGTAGTAGTAGTAGTAGTAGTAGTAGTAGTAGTAGTAGTAGTAGTAGTAGTAGTAGTAGCAGTAGCGGTAGCGGTAGCGGTAGCGGTAGCGGTAGCGGTAGCGGTAGCGGTAGCGGTAGCGGTAGCGGTAGCGGCAGCGGCAGCGGCAGCGGCAGTGGCAGTGGTAGTGGCAGTGGCAGTGGCAGTGGTAGTAGTAGTAGTAGTAGTAGTAGTAGTGGTAGTGGTAGTGGTAGTAGTAGTAGTAGTAGTAGTAAATCTCCAGTAGTTATAATATAACTTTTGAGACAAATAGCTCTTCGACTGTAATTGCGACAAATTGCACATACAATAGATTGTCATCAACACCCGTGTGACTCCACTGGCAAGTTTTCTCACTATAATATGTAATCCAGCATCCTTGTTAGGCATGTTCCAATTAGCATGGTGATTAAATTTCAATCACGGTAAGCTTACAGGTAAGAAATTTGGTCACATGACCAGTTCTAAAGGAAACCAATTGATAACAGAAAAGAGGGGGACCAATACAAGCTTATTTATTTGATATTTATTTATTTATTTATTTTAGCCATAACAAATTAACATAATAACAAAAAAAAGATACAAAGCAATATGTTGCCCAAGGAGCAGGGCCTATTTCAGCCAAAGCGAGGCCTGGGGAAGTGGGGCGTGTGAGGCCCCTTGGGGGGTGGGGGTGGGGGGCACCACCATGGTTGAAGCCTAGGAAATTTTTGAACTACTAGAACGCCGGAGAATCATTCTCGAAGAGGAAATATGGAGTTGTTAAACGAAAGAACAATTGAAAGAAAAACTGCTTTATTCTCAAGAGAATAGAGAGAGAGAGGGGGAGAGAGGAGGCAGTATGTTCGCATAAAGCAAAAAAAGTTACCTTGGCGCGAGGCCCCCCTGGAGGTTGAGGCCCCGGGGAGTATCCCCACTTCCCCCCTCTGAAATAGGCCCTGCCAAGGAGACCAGTGCAGGCCACCCAAAGTAAAGTGACCCAAATGGTTCTTAAATCAGCACACTGCTTGTTAAATGGTTTGTTATCAGTACCATTTACTTTAAGCATCTTTTTATTGTTCAGTCTATAAATAGTTGAAATAATGATTGAAATGGATACAAAACACCAGTTTAACGTGTTGACCAAAAGTTTCTTTATTCTGAAATACAATTATTAACATTTAGTTTAATTTGCATTGAGTAGAAGAAAATTAGTTGTATGATTAAATGTATTGCTATAACCAAGCACTGATATAAAAATTATGTATATTATATTGAAATTAATTAACAATAACTTACGTTGTTAGAGCCTTTAACAGTTACAAAGACAGTAATGAGAACTCCAAGTAGCATTAAGAACAACAAAAATGTCACAACAATAAATTCGTAAGTGTGAAAGTCATGTTTGAAGTTATAGATTATTCACTTTGTTATGATTGAGTTTAGGCACAGAAGTATGAACAAGAATAAAAAATCTGTAATACATATTTGCACTGAACACAACAGAAAAGTGTTTATTAAAACTACAGAAACATGAGTAGCATGACTGCTGCACTGAACACTGAGAATGAGAGAGTGTCCTGCACTGCTGCACTGCACTGAGAGTGAGAGTGACTAGAAAGCAAAACCAGTCGGTATATATATAGGTATAGGTGACCTATGCAGACTTGTACAGGCTTCACAACAACCATTATTTTAAAATAGGGAGAGATCCAGTGAATATGCATTCACTGGACCATACAATTATACTGGGGGTAAGTCAGCTGGTAGAATAACAGGATTAGTTCATAGATGGCAGCACCTGATTAAAAATGTACAATGCCAACTTCCACAATAAGAAATTCACAGTCATAATGCTCATCACTGTCAGAAAAATAGAGCAATGGTGGAGAGAACCAAAAGACGGGTAAAACGTCATACAACTACTACAGCTATAGCTCACGAAAGACTAAAATGCTAATGTATAGAAGAATATTAGGTGCTTCAATTTTAAAAGAGTGACTACTGTAAAAAGCTAAATGCCTACTAAGTCAACAAACAGGTGGCAGCACCGTATGAGTAATTGAAAACTAAATTAAAACCAGAAAGGGCCTATGCACCTACTACAATGATGATCAGTAAGCAAAGAGTTAATGTCTTTCATTATTTCTTACAGGTAGCTTCTGCGCGAAGCCATGCTACAGGTGCTGTAGGTCGACCTTTAATTCATCAGTCGGGTTTAAAACAGGTGACAGGTGAAGCCAGATACACAGATGACATGCCGTATCTAGAAGGTAGTTTTATTTACTAATTTAATTTGTAAAGAGAATTTTAAACTGAATACATTTAAATATCGCTTAGTCATTCGTAAAATGTATTTTTTATGAGTTTTTTTTTGTTTATTGGTACAGCTACAAATGGCGTAGCTTCAAGTAAAGTGACTGTCATTTTTTTTAAATGAAACGGTGGCTTGTGGCACCAGGGTGGCAAAAAATTCCTGGTGCCCCACCCTTTTAATGTTTTTATCATTTGTTTCGTGGGTGAAGCCACAAATTCTGCACGTCTTCTGCATCCCTGAGCCCAACTTTCATTTTTCAACATGATGGGATAAAGATCGAATTTTTTCTAAGAATCACCCGGAGTTTGATTTGTGGTACTGCAGCGGAGTAACTCTCTTCTATGCATTAGTTGCTCATAACACGACAGTCATTAAACATTCAGCTCCAGCATTAAAACATGCAAAGATTATGAAAGATACAGAACACTACAGGTTTTCATAATAATACAATCAGCATTTAGAGAAACGTCAATGTTTCTGTCAAAATTATCAATCTGCTAAGCCACACTACACCCACACACGCTGTTAAGTAACAACTTTGGCCTTTTTTCTAGGCTGTATGTAGTAACTAAGTCAGCTATGTTGATCTCTGACTAGGCAAGTTTGTTGTAGTTTGAAAAATTTTGTTAATTGTTTTGTTAATGTCGGGTGAGTAATTACTAATTAATAGTCATTAAAACTCTAGGAGAATTTTGCATCCTCTCATTCTTGCATCTGAGGTCGACTCCTCCCTTCCCCTTTGTTGTGCCTCTATTTTTCATCTTTGAATTAGTTTTGATCAATCTCTGATTAATGAATTAGTCTTGTGACTAACGACTAATCTGACTAAATAAATAACTTATTCATACTTATAATACAATTTAGTGGTTCCATGTCTCATGCAGTTGCAATATATGGCCTCCAATCAATTATAATGCTATTTTAATATACCTCTATGGAAATTAAACATACACTGTGGTCGTTTCTTCTCCTCTTTTCCTTCTTCCTTCCCTAATCTTACTATTTTTTCCATTCCATCATGTCTGCTAACCCTAACCATTCTTTCATTCACTCATCCTCCCCTCCCTTCCTTCTTCCTATCCCTAAACTTACTATTTTTTCCATTCCATCATGTCTACTAACCCTAACCATTCTTTCATTCACTCATCCTCCCCTCCCTTCCTTCTTCCTATCCCTAATCTTACTATTTTTTCCATTCCATCATGTCTACTAACCCTAACCATTCTTTCATTCACTCATCCTCCCCTCCCTTCCTTCTTCCTATCCCTAATCTTACTATTTTTTTCCATTCCATCATGTCTACTAACCCTAACCATTCTTTCATTCACTCATTTGTGCCACCTTAACAAGCCAAGCTTTCAATGTGTCATACAGCAACTCTTTTATTTGGTTAATTTGACTTCATCAACGTTTTTTTACCTATACTGTTTCTTTTTGTTTCAATAATATTGCATCTTGATGCATTGTATATGTATTGCTGGAGTGAAATAAATTGATTGATTGACTGATTGAACTACTAAATCAGCTACAGAAATCATCACCACTTGCTGTGTAGGAGAACTCTAACTGTGCTGCATTCTCAGTCATATATACCACATGATACAAGAATCTGCATGATGGTTTTGTTGATTACAGGTGAACTTTACCTGGGATTCGTACTCAGTAAGAAAGCTCACGCACTCATCAAATCAGTAGATCCGAGTGAAGCATTGAAATTACCTGGTGTTGTATCTTATGTGGACCATACCGATGTACCTGGGAGTAATCTTACTGGACCTATTGTACCTGATGAAGAAATTTTTGCTTCTCACAAGGTGAATTAACTTGCGATATTTGTCGTAGCGTTTTGTCACTAAACCTTTTCACAGTTTCGGTGATTCATGATGATCTTGAAAAGGTCAAAGGTTAAGTGTACCAGACAATGAATTTGTGTAAACTTGACGATGCCTCGCATAAATAGGTAAAGTCTAAGCAAAACAACTAAAGTTACTGAACTGATGCTGCAGGCGAGTTTGCTTTACCCATGTGTGATTTGTAGTTAAGACGCATTGCTGTTGCTACGCTTAACCTTCCACCTACAGCTCTAGCGCGTGCGCACAACGAAACCGTGAAAAGGCTCATGCACGCTCGGACGCACACACACACACACACCCTCACACACACATGCACTCACGTCCACACTCACACACACATACACACTCACATGCACACACACACAAACACACACACACACACACACACACACACACACACACGTGCATATTTATGCAAACACACATTGACACATTATTTAGCATTATTTAGTACCTTATTATATGATTGTTAATACTGACAGACTTATTACTCCTGTGAGTATGATACTATATACAAAACTATTAAGTGGTAAGTGATAAAATTACGTTTTTTATATCTATGCCATCTTATGGACGGTTTTCATTTTCAAGTACACATTTATAGCTTTAGCAGATTATTGCTCTATTGTGGTTGACTGGTCTGTTGTATGTTAATTTATGCATAATTAGGTTAATTTATGCATAATTACTTGTGCAGGTCAGTTTGGAAATACAAGATTTTAACAATTGCAGTCCTAGTTTTTAGGCACAGAACTGGTTATGAGATTATAAAATTGAATTTTTAGTCTTTTCTGAACATTTTCTTGATGATTTGATGCTAGAATATAAAAGTCCAGTCTATTTAGCGTTTGTAAAAAACAAAAAATTGACATTTGACCAATCATCTGGTCAGTATATTTAGCATTTGACCAATCATCTTTTTGATCATCCAACTTTGAACCATGGTAACGTAGTTTTAACTATGCCAACTTATGGCTTTGGTTTGCAAGCATGCGTAGAGTATTTCAAAATCGTGTGCCAATTATTCTGATTATGATGTGTGTTAAATCAATAATCTATTTTGAAATTTTGACATTTTGAAATTTGAAATTGTGCAGGTGGTTTGTGTGGGTCAGATCATTGCTGGAATTGTAGCTGAGAATCAAGCAGTTGCTCAGAAAGCAGCTAAACTGGTGAAAGTTGAATACGAGGAACTCACACCTGTCGTTACTATACAGGTACTAATCTTTTCAACTCTTTCAGGACCGCATATTAGTTTCCTGTCACCCATCCATTTACAGACCTTTACTCACCAGCTAAACTGGTGAAAGTTGAATACGAGGCATTCACACCTGTCATTACTATACAGGTACTAATCTTTTCAACTCCTTCAGGAACGCACCATTCAAAATAAATCTTATAAGACCTTTGACTTTTTTATATTAGTTTCCTGTCACCCATCCATTTACAGACCTTTACTCACCAGCCAAACTGGTGAAAGTTGAATACGAGGAACTCACACCCGTCATTACTATACAGGTACTAATATTTTCAATTCCTTCGGGACCGCACCATTCATAAGAAATCTTATAAGACCTATGACTTTTCTGCTACTGTATGAGCACAGACATAACTAAATTATATTAGTTTCCTGTCACCCATCCATTTACAGACCTTTACCCACCAGCCAAACTGGTGAAAGTCGAATACGAGGAACTTCAACCAGTCATAACCATTGAGGTGTGTGAGTTGTAGGTAAATAAAATAAACATTCGTAACTTCGTTTTAGTATTAAAAGTGTTAAAAGATGGCGCCATGGTTCTTCATATACTACCCCGTTTTCAGGTCCGTTGAAAAGTATACATTTTAATGTGATTAATACTGCAAAAGTGTTTCTGATAATTAAATAATAAATTAAAATCTTAATTAACGGCAGGCAAGCCCAACTATTGATAACATCACAAACTAACATAATTTCCAACAGCAAAAATATTCCATGACCGTATTGCACGTGTGTAAGAAAGCAAAAATTCAAGTAGAGTGCTTCTGTAAGATAATCAGTGTGTTATACTAAAACTAGGCAAGTTTTAAGATAAAAACTGAAATTTCAAATTTACCACTGTGCTTACGCATGAGCTGTCGAACATATGGAATACATCACAAACGAACACCGTTATGCTGAGAGGTACAGTACCTTTTTTTGAGGAACCTTTTCCAAATTGCAGGCATTAGTGTCCGTGTAAGTAGCAAATGGTGAAATACGTGTAAAAGCGAAGAACTAGTGGCGTGAACGTTGAACGTGAAACTGTGTTCATGTGGTAATAATTCTTTCACGTAAGTCATTTTTGAAAAAAATGTATGTTTCCTTTCAATATTGTATAGAATAGCTTGATTTGACCTGTAGTTTAAAATTGGGTCCAGTTTTGCTTTAATATTTGCATTAATGACAAATACTGCATCTTTTTACTTCGTTGGCGCCATCTATTAACAGAAAAAAGGTACAAATAATAGACCAATTTCGACAATTTGCCGTTTTTCATCAATGCTAAGCAATTACAGGCCTGGAGATTGACAAATAAATTACTTACTTACTGACTTACTAACTTACTAGTTTTACACTTCATCGTATTTTCCAGGATGCAATTCGTGAGAAGTCTTTCTTCAATTTCCCGCGGAGTCTTCGCAAGGGAGACGTGAACGTCGGATTTGAAGCGTCTGATTTCATCACAGAGGGAGAATTCCACATGGGAGGTCAGGAACATTTCTACCTGGAAACTCAAGCTTGTATTTGCATTCCTAAAGGGGAAGACGGGGAGATGGAGATCATTTCCTCTTCTCAGACACCAACCAAAGCTCAGGTTCACATTCGTGTTTTCTATTTCTGAATGATATTTACTGTAAATGTCTTTGTGTGTCAGTAATCTAGTAAGATAAGCTTTTAACTAACAAAATTTTCATTTTCCTTATTATTGTTGTTGTTGTTGTTGTTGTTGTTGTTGTGGTGATGGTGGTGGTGGTGGTGGTGGTGCTGGTGCTGGTGGTGGTGGTGTTGGTTGTTGGTTGTTGTTGTTGTTGTTGTTGTTGTTGTTGTTGTTGTTGTTGTTGTTGTTGTTGTTGTTGTTGTTGTTGTTGTTGTTGTTGTTGTCATAATCATTACTATTACTATCACTATCACTATTACTATTATACTTTTACTATTACTATTACTATTACTGTTATTATTATTATTAGTAGTATTATCATTATAGTTATTTATTTTATTGACATTTAAAAATGATACAGCACACAACAGGGTTAGTAAACAACAAGTATATATACGCAAAGATAAGAGTTAAGCATATTATAAAATAATTATTTTCTTACAAGATCATAAATTGATTTCTTGACAGTACTTTTTACATTGTAATTAAAGTACAAAGAACAACCATATTTTAATCGCAAGTTAAATTTGCTACCATTGATAATAGTATCAGACTCGAATATTGAATTTTTCTTGAAAAGTCAAAGCACAAGAAAACCCTCCGCTTACATAAAGCTTAGAAAATTCATCTTCAAATCTTATACCACTTAAGCAAATTTAATAAGTGGTAAATTTTGCAAATGCACGCCATTTTGTAAATTTCAACTCCCGCGATGACGATTTTAATGGTTGCTTGTTTGAAACAAGTTTTGAAAACATTGCATATATGAAGTTTGAAAAAATAATCAGAGCTTTCATGGCGCGCATGTTGCTAACTAAGTAAAATTTTAAATTACTGGAAGGGGAAGCCAGCGACATTTTGTCAATTGACACGAACATTTTAAATTATTATTTCTAGTTACAGCTACTGGCGTATTACTACGGAAAGGGTACTTATAAAGCAGGTTTCAGAAAAATTGCCTTAAAAATTATCACTTTACAGCAATCTGTTTGTATATTGTACTCTACTGAAGGGATTTTTAGTTTGTTTCATTTTAAACGACCCTCCATAAATTATTGTGTAATTTGACAAACACAATTCCGCAGTAATACATCAGTAGCTTGACGCTTTCATTTTGTCTGTACTTAAATTTTTTTTCAAACCATATCCAGCTGATTTTGTGACGTGCTTATTTGTGAAACAGAGTGAATATAATCATGTTTTTCCAGTTATTGGCAACAAAGGCCCTTGGAATTCCAGCTAACAGGATTGTGTCAAAAGTTAAGCGAATGGGTAGGTACAATGGATTATCAGTCTAGTTACTAGTTTTTTAACTTCTACAGGACCGCACTGTTCACAATAGGTCTTATAAGACCTATGACTTTTTTGCTACTGTATTAGTACAGACACAACTAAATGATTACAAATTAGGCACTGTTAAATTCAGGGGAACATCGGCTATGCAATCATGCTGTTTGTTTAAACATTTATAAGTGATTTAATTAAATAAAATTTAGAAAAGTGCACCATTTTCAAGCACTCCAACTTAGGCTATTGAGTAGATTAGTCTGGTTTACACTTGCGTGATTGTACACAGTATTTTATTGATCCCTTGCTTTCTACATCTCAAGACAACCATGACTTTTATGCTACTGTATGAGCACAGACATAACTAAACGATTACAAATTAGGAACTATTCTATTCACGAGAATCTCAGCTATCCAGTCATGGTATTTGTTTAAACATCTGTCAGTGATTTAATTGGATAAATTTAAGAAAAACACGCCCTTATCAGCAACTCCAATTGAGCTTATTGAGTAGCTGAGTCTGGTGTACACTTGCATGATCCTACACAATATTTTATTGATCACCCACTTGCTACAGCCCAAGAGAATTGTGCAGGGTTCCAGGAAAAACAAACAATCTGGCAAGGACAAGTTAAGGCCGTTTTCGTCTTTTAACAAGAATTTTCCCTTAAATATCGAGTAGACTTGAGGTCAAAGTGTATCAGAGTGTTTTGTCTGGATAGTTGAATTTTTCTGCATTAGCTGATTTCACACAAGTGATACTGTACATTGTTATAGTGCAAATACTGCAGTTACTGAAAGCTTTTTTTTAATTTATTCAACAAAAATCAATTTTTAATTTGTCTAAGGTAAGTAAATGGATTTCATATATAATTCAGCATGAAAATCCATTGTGTGAGGAGTAGAAACCTACAAAAATTATCCAATATAACATAATCGCTGAAAATTAATAAAAGCACCTGCAGCGCACTTCAGTAACCAGGCAAAAGTACAAATAACTGTATCTTGTGAATATAATTAAGAATATTTTTTTGGTTAATCAGTAGTGCACTGGGAAAATGCATCAATGACGTTTTACCGATTGGCGTGAACTTTTAAATTTACTAAATTTACTCTTTTCTACTTACATAAGTCTTTCAAGCGTCTGCTGTACAGAGTTACAGGAAAAACCAACCGATCAGTCAAGGATAAACTAAGGTCGTCTCAAATTCCAACAGGAATTTCTGCTTAAAAATAGAATATACTTGAGGCCAAAGTATATCAGAGTGTTATGCCCGGACAGTTGAAATTTTCTGCATAAGCCGATTTCGTACAAGTGATACTGTACACTGAGTTCCCAAGTACAAATATTTGCTTAGAATTCGTGTAATACTTATTAAAGCATTGGATTTCTGATGACTAGATTTAACCAAATGAATAATGCATTTCTAAGATGCACTTTGCTGTTTCTTATCACTTTCTTCTATCCAATCCCAAACCTTTCTTAAATACAAATCAACACTCCGAATTTCCGCCTCCTCCAATATTCCTTCCCCCTGATTTGCTGCATGTGTTTTTAGCATAGCGCGGTACTTTTCACTAGACGAAAATCTGGTTCCATTAGACCTTTTTTTGATGGTATGGCATCAATATCTAATTTGTTGGCTATAGCACGTGCTGCGTCTTCTGCCAATGTTAACAATGGAATGCCACTCATTTCTTTATGTTTTAGATCTTCTAAGATATTGACATCATTTAGCAGTGGGTGAAACATTGTGCCTTCTCGGCAACAGTCCCCAATGTACTGGAATATAGAGACAGCTCGAGCTTTCAAGTTTTCTGTGCCCCAGTCATCTTTAGTGGTCACTACTTCATGCAAGAAGGCCACTTTTAACATGTAAGAGTCAATGACCTTATCTGGTTGATACTTTATTGCTCTGTATAATTCTGGCAAGTTAGCATCTAAACTGACCAAACTGGTGTGGTATGCTGAAGCATCAGGATTGGGATATAAATGTATTTCTTTGTTGCAAGAATACAGGACAGGCTTTACTAGCACCTTTATGAGGATCAACACCATCTTACGGCTGTTGTCTAAGTTCTTTATAAATTCACATTCAGCAACAGCAAATGTGGGTTCAATTTTTGTTTTTGATTCGTCTGGTTTGAGCACATAGTGATAACTGTTGACAAACTTTGGCCATTTATCATTGGCATTCTTTGGTACTCCCTCTTCTTCAGCACATGGTGTCACATCTACAGAGACTTGTGCTATTTTTTTGTTTGGCAACAGAACACATAATTTCAAACATGTACAGACTTTATTCCATTCCACTACATGTGGAAAGCTGTTTGGCACAATTTTTTCTTTAAATTTCTCTTCTTGCAAAGCTGTTGCCACGGCTCTGCACAGGGATTGGGAAAACATCTCCTTTAATTTTCGTAAATCTGCTGTGAAATCTCCGTGCAGCTTTTCATACTGTACCACAACAAAAAAGTCTAATTCATCTGGCTGGCCAATTTTTACTCCACAAGCCGAACTGCCGACCAGTATGGGCACAAATCTTATGCGATGATTTTCGTAAACAATTCTGCTAACAGCACCTAACAATTCCTCTATATTGGTTCTAATATCGTCGAATTCTTTTACATTTGAAATTGTTCCTAATCCAGGCTTAGAAACCAAGTCCTTTAGAGGCAATCCACAAATGTTTTTTGACACTGTTTCATCATCCCCTGTGACAGAAAGTTCTGAAGACACTTCTTGCCACATTTGAAAGTACCGATAAGAAAGAAAAAGTCCTGCAATTTGTTTGTAATTTCTGTTCAGTGCCTTTTCGTAAGCTCGTTGGATGCAAATATCATAAACCGTTTCATGAAGGATATTTAACATTTCAGTCTGAACTCCTATATCAATGAGGTATTTAACAACGTCTACACTTTGAGCTGACAAGTGAGCATTTAGACAAGCCAGATGAATTAGACTTCCTGTATTGTAAAGTTTATTTACTATCTGCCTTACTATTTCGCCTGAATGCCTCTCTAGCATATTTTCATATATTAATTTAACAACATCCAGTCTACCTTCCATACATGCTATGGTGAGTGGGGTCAAATCATCATTATTTTCTGCCAGAATGTCACAGCCCGCAAAAATCAGAACTGCTGCACAATGAACATGTCCTTGCAATGCTGCCATATGCAGAGCGGTATAACCTGCTGTGTCTAGGTAGAAGACATTTGCACCTTTGAGAAGCAGCAAAACAAGGGTTCCAAAG
The DNA here is from genome assembly GCA_030141605.1 of Tubiluchus corallicola. Classification (NCBI taxonomy): domain Eukaryota; kingdom Metazoa; phylum Priapulida; class Priapulimorpha; order Priapulimorphida; family Tubiluchidae; genus Tubiluchus; species Tubiluchus corallicola. The sequence continues at coordinate 15,335 of JAQGDQ010002041.1, forward strand.
TGCCCTTGAAATGCTGCAGCATGGAGGGGCGGAGCACCATCAACTGAAATGTAAGGATGTTCATCAATTTTGGCGCCATATTTAATTAACAGCTTCACTACTTCAGTGTGGCCTTCCGATGATGCATACTGTATAGGTCGTATTTTATACTTTTCTGAGAAGCCATCAACTTCTGCTCCATGAACCAACAGCATTTCACAAATTTCTGTATGTCCTTCTGAAGCTGCTAATATTAAAGGCGAGTGTCCATTCCTTCTAGAAAGACAGTTTACGTCAGCACCCCGTTCAATGAGTTGCTGTGCAAGAAGAGTATGTCCCAAATAACATGCAACTTCAAGGGGGGTTACTTCTGCATAACCTAGACTTGAAAGTTTTATAGTGAATCGTGATAGACTTTCCATTTCTGCTCCTCTGTTGAGAAGTTCATGAACAAGCTCAGGCACGTTAAACTGCGTTGCAGAATGTAGCAGGTCGTTGAGCAACTCTGTTCCATCTTCATCAAATATAAGAACAAATTGGTAATTAACTAGTAACGCCTCGAGTAAAAATTTTTGTTCAGCGTCTAACACACTGTCAATAAGTACCTTGATTCTTTCCATATCAACAATGAATCAAAAACACTTCTCACTGTAATCTTTTAGTCAGGTAGCAGAAAAACCAAAGTGGCTAATTTATATTGTGTATCAAAAATATCATACAAACAGCATACAAAATGGTCTTATGCTTTATTTTATTTTCAAGCACGTAAACTTGTACCAGATAGTAGAACGTTCTAGCAAATAATAATTCCACAAGCTGTGATAGTAAAATTTGTGCATATTGTTTATCTTGATATCAAGACTGACCTTTGTACCTTAATCACAGCAGACTTATGACCAAAAAACGTACAACTTATCTTGGCAAATAAGACGCAATTTGTCTAAGCGCTGTTATCAGATGTAAATAGGGAAACATGGAGCCTTGGATAAATTGTTGCTGTATATTTAATTCTAAACGTGGACTCTTGATACAGTCTTTTAGGTTCATTTTGTTTATTTATTGGTGGCCATTACATATTTTCAAGGCTTGATAATGTAGTTGTACTCAAAATGAAAATATAATTATTATGGAGCTAGCAATAATTATATATGTACAAGAAAAATATACCCAGTCTATAGGTTGCTGTGACGTCAGTCTGGAATATAAGAACTACGGAGCAGCATTGCAACCCCTTTTAATATAGTTGACTTTGTATTCTAGTATGATTTTGTGTATATCCTATACTTAGGTTGCATTAATAGCTTAATTTAGTTAATTACTTATGTTAATTGAATGAGTCATTAGTTAATTACTCATTAAGCGAATTTATCTACTACAATAAAGCAAGTAGTGACTGTACATATATGAGCATGCACCTAGTTAGCTCTGGGAAGGGTCCCACCTCATACCTGTCCTAGATCTCCTTTACAAGAAAGTAAGTGATTGGTCAAACGCTCAACTGAACAGGCTATCTGGCCAATGAATCGTCGTGTTAAAGGACAAGATCATCCAGTTTTACCTGTTCTAGAAATTGAAACCCGGTTCAACACAGCGTGTCGAACGTGCTAAGCCAGTGAAGTCATCGAATATGGCTTCCGATGAACATTCATTAATAATCGAAGTCAAGACTTAATTACTGTGGCGACAGAAAGTGATTAAAGGGCACTGACACACCAAAGGGTTAGGTGTTTGAGCCGTGAGGCGAAAACGC
>JAQGDQ010001811.1:0-24635 GCA_030141605.1 Tubiluchus corallicola
GTACTCTTTGCACTGGCAGGATAATGAATGATGAACGACTAACACACGTGTACTCTTTGCACTGGTAGGATAATGAATGATGAACGACTAACACACACGTACTCTTTGCACTGGTAGGATAATGAATGATGAACGACTAACACACGCGTACTCTTTGCACTGGTAGGATAATGAATGATGAACGACTAACACACGCGTACTCTTTGCACTGGTAGGATAATGAATGATGAACGACTAACACACGCGTACTCTTTGCACTGGTAGGATAATGAATGATGAACGACTAACACACGCGTACTCTTTGCACTGGTAGGATAATGAATGATGAACGACTAACACACACGTACTCTTTGCACTGGTAGGATAATGAATGATGAACGACTAACATACACGTGTACTCTTTGCACTGGTAGGATAATGAATGATGAACGACTAACACACACGTACTCTTTGCACTGGTAGGATAATGAATGATGAACGACTAACACACACGTACTCTTTGCACTGGTAGGATAATGAATGATGAACGACTAACACACGCGTACTCTTTGCACTGGTAGGATAATGAATGATGAACGACTAACACACACGTACTTGCACTGGTAGGATAATGAATGATGAACGACTAACATACGCGTACTCTTTGCACTGGTAGGATAATGAATGATGAACGACTAACACACACGTACTCTTTGCACTGGTAGGATAATGAATGATGAACGACTAACACACGCGTACTCTTTGCACTGGCAGGATAATGAATGATGAACGACTAACACACGTGTACTCTTTGCACTGGTAAGTTAATGAATGATGAACGACTAACACACGCGTACTCTTTGCACTGGTAGGATAATGAATGATGAACGATTAACACACGCGTACTCTTTGCACTGGTAGGATAATGAATGATGAACGACTAACATACGCGTACTCTTTGCACTGGTAGGATAATGAATGATGAACGACTAACACACGCGTACTCTTTGCACTGGTAGGATAATGAATGATGAACGACTAACATACGCGTACTCTTTGCACTGGTAGGATAATACTATACTTCAAAAACTTTAGCATATTTTATCCCCAAAATCGAAGATTAGATGTGATATCTGACAAACCAAGATTCATTGCTATTTCTCGTCTGTCTCTGGGGAGGGTCGATGATTGTCGCCATTTGTATGACTGAATGTACTTGAATGTACTTGAATAAATGTTTCTCCAAGGTCTTGGAAATGTACATAAGTTTGTTTACAGCTCCACAAGCAAACGGATACTTGCTGATCCATTCCAGTGTAACCAGGTCGCTCCACGTGCTGCTTCCACCCGTTGTGGGAAAGCTAGACGAACAAACTCATGGCTATGCAGACAACTGTCTGTCGTTCTCCTACGAGAGAAACGGCGACGACGACTCTCTGACGGTCATTTCGGTTTTCAACGGAGCAAACGACGTCAACCTGACTCGACCTTACGCAGTGGTCACGTCCTGGTCCGTTGGTCAAGAGGATGTGTTCGTAACATTTGGCGGTTTGAGCTTGCTTGAAGTAAGTACTCAATAAGTACTTAAGTCTTGAGTAAGTACTTGAAGTAAGTACTCAATAAGTACTTAAGTCTTGAGTAAGTACTTGAAGTAAGTACTCAATAAGTACTTAGATCTTGAGTAAGTACATTAAGTAAGTACTTATGTCTTAATAAGTACATGAAGTAAGTACTTAGGTTTCGAGTAAGTACATGAAGGATGAAGGTAGTACTCAATAAGTAAGTAGTCAATAAGTACTTAAGTGTTGAGTGATTACTTGAAGTACTCAATAAATACTTAAATCTTGAGTAAGTATTAAAGAAAGTACTCAATAAGTAAGTAGTCAATAAGTACTTAAGTGTTGAGTGATTACTTGAAGTACCCAATAAGTACTTAAGTCTTGAGTGAGTACTTACCAAACATTTTTTGGCTACCATAAGCTGCATAGGTCATAAGTCGACAACTTCCTGTAATGAAAAGAACTACTTTGATTTTTAATCTTCCATTAGCAAGTTAATGCCGGCAGTAATGTATACTAACTATTTTTTATATGATTCAACACCACATAAAATTATCCTGAATTGTTACGAGTTTGTTAATGTGGCTTGACGTCTCCGCATTGTTATCTTGACTGTCATCACATTGTTATCTTGACTGTCGTCACGTTGTTATCTTGACTGTTGTCACGTTGTTATCTTGACTGTCGTCATGTTGTTATCTTGACTCGTCACGTTGTTATCTTGACTGTCGTCACGTTGTTATCTTGACTGTCGTCACATTGTTATCTTGACTGTCGTCACGTTGTTATCTTGACTGTCGTCACGTTGTTATCTTGACTGTCATCACATTGTTATCTTGACTGTCGTCACGTTGTTATCTTGACTGTCGTCACGTTGTTATCTTGACTGTCGTCACATTGTTATCTTGACTGTCGTCACATTGTTATCTTGACTGTCGTCACATTGTTATCTTGACTGTCATCACATTGTTATCTTCACTTTCGTCACATTGTTATCTTGACTGTCGTCACATTGTTATCTTGACTGTCGTCACCATTGTTATCTTGACTGTCGTCACATTGTTATCTTGACTGTGGTCACATTGTTATCTTGACTGTCGTCACATTGTTATCTTGACTGTCGTCACATTGTTATCTTGACTGTCGTCACATTGTTATCTTGACTGTCGACGCATTGTTGTCCTGACTGTCGTCACCATTGTTATCAAACAGGCTGTGATAAAAGTGGAGTTTGACAACGTGACGACCGTAGCTTGGGTGAAGTTGGATGATATACAGATTCGGCATGGCGTCTGCCCTCCCCTCCACGGTGAGTGGTCTACGGTTGTAGCTTTGGGTGGGCGTCAATTCACACAAGTTTCTTAATGCGATTCGAACCTAAAATTATGGATTCAAATAATTCAGCACTTCAACTACCTACGTTCTTTATCATAAGAACGTTTGAAACAAATCAGGGCAGTTTAGCTGTGATTTCTGTTTAAAATTTTTAAAGAAATTATTAGTGGACTAACTGCAGAATAAAATCTACTAATATGCATGATTTTTGTAAAAAAGCTTTTTATTAATGCTTATTCGAAAAACCAAAGTTGAATTCGGTTTTAAGTCTCGAAATTTGGTTTGATACGCATTCGAAAGTCAAAAATTCAATTCTATTCGAATTTGTTTTCTGATAGAGAACGTTCACCTTTGATTGCAGCTGAACAATGGTGACTTTGTATGTGTAGAATCGTCACGTAGGTTACGTGCTGTAGAATTTTTTTCTACTTGATGAAAACGTTTATCGTGCTGTGAAATTGATAGATATGTTACATTAGTGACTGTGATGTAACCGAAGTAATGTCGTTATTGCAGGTTACAGGTTTTATAATCCAGAGACGGGCATGCACGACTCTAAGGGTGTCTTACAACAAAAGCGCCATGTTGGTAATTATACAAGTTTGGAGGTTAAAGGTCAAATTTAATGTAAAACCATTATCATCATCATCATCATGACCTTCATCATCATCATGACCTCCATCATCATCATCATCATCGTCATCGTCATCGTCATCATCAATGTCATCATCATCATCAACGTCATCATTATCGTTTTCTCGCATCTGTTTGCTTCACTTCATTTTTTGTTGTTTATGTCATTAATTAAGACTTATCAATGTTGAGCATAGCTTATAAGTTAATTTCTTCTATGTTCTTAGCACTGCAATGCATTGTTAATGTCTTCTTCTACGTTCATAGCACTGCATTGCATTGTTAATTTCTTCTACGTTCATAGCACTGCATTGCATTGTTAATTTCTTCTACGTTCATAGCACTGCATTGCATTGTTAATTTCTTCTTCTATGTTCATAGCAATGCATTGCATTGTTAATTTCTTCTTCTATGTTCATAGCAATGCATTGCATTGTTAATTTCTTCTATGTTCTTAGCACTGCATTGCATTCTTAATTTCTTCTGTGCTCATGGCACTGCATTGCATTGTTAATTTCTTCTATGCTCATAGCACTGCAATGCATTGTTAATCTCTTCTACGCTCATAGCACTGCAATGCATTGTTAATTTCTTCTACGTTCATAGCACTGCATTGCATTGTTAATTTCTTCTACGTTCATAGCACTGCATTGCATTGTTAATCTCTTCTTCTATGTTCATAGCACTGCAATGCATTGTTAATTTCTTCTTCTATGTTCATAGCACTGCAATGCATTGTTAATTTCTTCTTCTATGTTCATAGCACTGCAATGCATTGTTAATTTCTTCTACGTTCATAGCACTGCATTGCATTGTTAATTTCTTCTTCTATGTTCATAGCACTGCAATGCATTGTTAATTTCTTCTTCTATGTTCATAGCACTGCAATGCATTGTTAATTTCTTCTACGTTCATAGCACTGCATTGCATTGTTAATTTCTTCTTCTATGTTCATAGCACTGCAATGCATTGTTAATTTCTTCTTCTATGTTCATAGCACTGCATTGCATTGTTAATTTCTTCTTCTATGTTCATAGCACTGCAATGCATTGTTAATTTCTTCTTCTATGTTCATAGCACTGCAATGCATTGTTAATTTGTAATTGTAGAGCTTGTATTGTCCTAAATGGATAAATAAATAAATATAATCTATCACACATCTTATTTCGACCAAATATTTCTATGTCGAAAATAAGACACCTATGATTCATTTTTTACTCTTTCTGCTAACGTAGGTGACTGGTTCGAGTCGTCAACGGTAACCGCATGGAGGAACCTCTGTTTTACCAAGTCGGAGCTCGATTACTTCACCTCTGTAGAGGTCTGCTCTATGGTACTGGGAACGAACGCGGTGAACGTCAGCGGGGTCTGCCCCTACATCGAACTCGCAAAGTACCCGGCTCTCGTGAACGAATTCGGCGATGCGGACATTTCGTGGTGCGGCGAATATGCCGTGTACGTCGACTGCTTTGCCACGGTTGACGACATTGATGGAGATTGCCTCCCAAGAGGTACTGTATCTGAGTAAAATTTCCAAGTTTAGTATTTATAATGTGATCGGCTTTAGATTATGGGTGAGCATTCGATTTGAACCTAAAACTATTGATTCGAATAATTCAGTACGTCGACCACATAGGTTCTTTATCATTAAAACCTGTGAAACTGGTGCAATTAAAAACAGTCTTGCAAAGATCTTGCATATTGCTTGATTTTGTTCTGCTGTGAAAACACTAATATTTTGTTTAAAAGATGTGCACGGAGATAGCAGCTAAATTGTGAAAATTTCGACAGGTTACCACCAGACTATACTGTTTGGTTAGAATTTCTAATATATTTTCCTGGTTTAGATCGCTGGGGCTCTTGGAGTGAGTACACGCTGCTGCCCTCTACGTTTTACGAATGTTACTGTACGACAGTCGAACCGAGCGATGATATGACTCCGATAGATCGATATCGAACGTGTGACAGTCCGCATCCGTTAGGTGACCACAAACACTTCGGCTGTGACGGGTCGCCGCTTGGAGAAGCGTGTGAAGTGATCGTGTGTGAATTTGCTTCATCTTGTCAAGAAATTAAGCAGCAAGTAGGTATTCTTTTAGTGAATATGCTTCATCTTGTCAAGAAATCAAGCAGCAAGTAAGTATTCTTTTAGTGGATAGGCTTCATCTGTCAAGAAATCAAGCAGCAAATAAGTATTCTTTTAGTGAATATGCTTCATCTGTCAAGAAATCAAGCAGCAAGTAAGTATTCTTTTAGTGAATATGCTTCATCTTGTCAAGAAATCAAACAGCAAGTAGGTATTCTTTTAGTGAATATGCTTCATCTTGTCAAGAAATCAAACAGCAAGTAAGTATTCTTTTAGTGAATATGCTTCATCTTGTCAAGAAATCAAACAGCAAGTAGGTATTCTTTTAGTGAATAGGCTTCATCTTGTCAAGAAATCAAGCAGCAAGTATTCTTTTAGTGAATAGGCTTCATCTTGTCAAGAAATCAAGCAGCAAATAAGTATTCTTTTAGTGAATATGCTTCATCTTGTCAAGAAATCAAACAGCAAGTAAGTATTCTTTTAGTGAATATGCTTCATCTTGTCAAGAAATCAAACAGCAAGTAGGTATTCTTTTAGTGAATAGGCTTCATCTTGTCAAGAAATCAAACAGCAAGTATTCTTTTAGTGAATAGGCTTCATCTTGTCAAGAAATCAAGCAGCAAGTAAGTATTCTTTTAGTGAATATGCTTCATCTTGTCAAGAAATCAAACAGCAAGTATTCTTTTAGTGAATAGGCTTCATCTGTCAAGAAATCAAGCAGCAAGTAAGTATTCTTTTAGTGAATATGCTTCATCTTGTCAAGAAATCAAACAGCAAGTAGGTATTCTTTTAGTGAATATGCTTCATCTTGTCAAGAAATCAAACAGCAAGTAAGTATTCTTTTAGTGAATATGCTTCATCTTGTCAAGAAATCAAACAGCAAATAAGTATTCTTTTAGTGAATAGGCTTCATCTTGTCAAGAAATCGAGCAGCAAGTAAGTATTCTTTTAGTGAATAGGCTTCATCTTGTCAAGAAATCAAGCAGCAAATAAGTATTCTTTTAGTGAATAGGCTTCATCTTGTCAAGAAATCGAGCAGCAAGTAAGTATTCTTTTAGTGAATAGGCTTCATCTTGTCAAGAAATCAAGCAGCAAATAAGTATTCTTTTAGTGAATAGGCTTCATCTTGTCAAGAAATCGAGCAGCAAATAAGTATTCCTTTAGTGAATAGGCTTCATCTTGTCAAGAAATCAAGCAGCAAATAAGTATTCTTTTAGTGAATAGGCTTCATCTTGTCAAGAAATCGAGCAGCAAGTAAGTATTCTTTTAGTGAATACGCTTCATCTTGTCAAGAAATCGAGCAGCAAGTAAGTATCCTTTTAGTGAATTTGCTTCATCTTGTCAAGAAATCAAATAATAAATAAGTATTCTTTTAGTGAATATGCTTCATCTGTCAAGAAGTCAAGCAGCAAGTTAGTATTCTTTTAGAGTCATAGCTGCTACTTTAGTTTTGAATGCGAATGACTTTGAAAAGGCTCTGGGAATAAAACTGGTTTTTCTCCCCATTTTAGCAACAAACCTAAAACTGGTTCTTCCCTTACCGCTCAGATTTTTGTCAAAACAATGTCTATATTTGTGTAAATGGATATTTACAGAAATAAATCAGCTGTAGGTTGTGTGTTAATATCGCAGAAAATGTTTTTTTTAGTTTAAAAAGGGAGGCTTGCCGATGCCCAGCCCGTACGAGCATTCCAGCTTTCGCGTTGATGTAACGGACGTCGGGCATGTAGACATTAGATGTGAAAATATGCAAGGTATGAAATTTTGCTCTTAGCTAAAATTAGCGGGGGTGCTGCTTCAGAAAATTTTTAGCCTTTGTTTCAATACTGTGTAAAACTAAACAAACATATGTTGTCGCAGTTCAAGCTTGATCCATTCACGGTAAGCATGAGACAACTGACAGAAAACTGTGTGAGCGACAGTACTTTCTCTCCCTGGTCAACATATGTAATTTTAATGTTGTAATTGTAATTTTAAACAGACAAACATATGAAAGTTTATAAACAAACTTGATAAAATCCTAAACAAAAATATTTTTTGTTTACTAATAGCCTAAATTGTCTCAGTTCAAGCTTGATCCATTCACGAAAAGCACCTGACAATTGACAACAAACTGTGTGAGTGACAGTACTTTTTCTACCTGGGTTCAGCCATGTGCACAGCAGCCAGATACCACGTTGCTGGAGCGCACTGTCCTGGGCTGTGAAGCAAACAGTACTAGCCTCAACTGCTCCGGTTCTGTACAAGTATAAAGAAAGAACTAAAGAAAAAAGAGTTATTATATTGAATATTATTGATAATATTGAGTGAAAATTGGAGGTGCTGTGGTTCCACAGTACCTCTTCTTGAGCTGCCTCTGCAATTTCATTTCGAATTTTTCTTGCATTGAAGAGATTTCACCCTCCCTTTGCAAAATTTCTATTATGTGTGCAGGCTATGGGTGAGCATTTGGACCAGAAATAGAATTTGAATCGAATCGAATTTGTGACTATCGAAATTTCAATCAAACCGAATTTCAGTATTTCGCAGGCGAATCAAATTCGAATTGAGTTTGAAAAATTTTTGAACAACGAACCCTCGGTAAAAAGAGGTTTTATGAAGATCATGCAAAGTCACTCTTACTCGATTTTGTTCTGCAGTGAAACGACTAATAATTAGCTTAAAATGTTCACAAAAATCGCTACAGAATTGTGCTAATTGTGCGTCATGTTTAAAACGTTTTAATGAAAAAAAACATACGTGGTTGAAGCAGTGGATTATTCGAATCTATACCTTTGGCTTCGAATTGAATTCGAATTAAAAAAACACATTCAAACGTTTGATGCTCATCCCTAGTACATGCTGCCATTTGCAAACTCGTTGTGATTGAATTTCCACTCTACAAACGTGACATGAAATTAAATTATGAAAATTGTGTCATCTATATTTACGTTTCATTTTTTTTATTTTTTAATCAGCCGCATCATAATTTGCGTACATTATACAGTAAGTCTTTGCTTAACGACGCTAATGCGTTCCGACAAAACATGTCGTTAAGCGAAGCCAAGACTTCCATAGAGAGTTATGTAAAAGAACTGAGATACGTTCCAGAGGCAAAAATCAGTGCTGCTTAAATCTTATAAATTAGAATTTTTAAGAGTTTTACTCGTGTTTCTTACTACTGATTAATTTCTTTCTGCTTGAAACCACCTGTATATCTTACTTACCTAGCAGTTTTTCTTGCATTAACATTTAAGTTTAGGCAGCGGTTAAACAATGAACACTGCACAGAGTGGAAGCCAAACACTGAGCGACTTTGAGAATTTTATCTAGTCAGGTTACTATAGCAACAGTTTGCTCCCAGATCTTGCTTGATACAAATGGCAAGCATTTAGTGGTCTGTCGAAAAGCCAAAACTTATACTTGTACAATAATTACACTGTTTACATTACTGGTGTGTTTTTATAACAGAATAACGCAATATGTTTTAATGCATCAAGTTGTAGATTGTTGTTGGTAAAAAAGATCTTGACAAAATAAAAATTGCCTTGAACAAAGTAAAAAAATCGTCGTTAAAGCGAAACAGTGTGTCGTTAAGTGAGAAAAAAGGTGTCAAATGATGAGCGTCATCGTTAAAACAAAACGTCGCTAAACGGGGAGTCGTTAAGCGAGGACTTACCGTAGTGAGTTGCTTTAGTTTCAAAATTTAGAAGCAAAGTTTCAAAATTTAGTTTCAAAGCTGTCAGAACGGCTGTACAAATATGAAGCAAGACCACAGACGTCAATTTAGATTTACGAAACTTTGTGCAGGTGGCGGTTGGACAATGTTGCTAGCCTACACGGACTCGTCCGGCTGGGATGACCACGCCCTGTACGAGAGATGGCGAGAGGGAGAGGAACAGATGTCCATGTTGAAGATAGGTGACAGGATCAGGGGACAGACTGATTATTTTCAGGTGAATAAAACAAATATGAAAAAGAAGACGGCAGTTTGTTTCACACTTTATTTATTGTTTACTGAACTACAATAAAATGAATTGAATAAACCTTTTCATAGTTCCAGCGATTGATGATGATCGTGAACAGGTCAAAGGTTAAGTGTACCAGACAACGCATATATGTACACTTGACAATGCCTGGCAGCCCATGCTGTTGTAATAGTAACAATTTTAACAGCTAGCTAGAACTTTACCTAGTTCATTTTTTCTTGTTCCCAAGCAAAATCCTGCTAGTAAATTACTCTACGCACAGACTAATGCATAGTTAAGTAAAGCCCACATATCACAACGGAAGCTACCGAACTGATGCAGCAGACGGCTTTGCTTTACCCACATGTCACATGACAGTTGTAATTAAGATGCGTTGCCGTGGCACACTCAACCTTTGACCTACAGCAACTGCGCACGCGCACAACGAAACTGTGAAAAGGAGTCTTGATGATAGGCGACAAAATGCGGAGAATGAAAAACAGTAGAATCCGCTTGATACGTCCGCGGATAATAAATCCAGTCTCTTATAGTGGCTACTGTGGCTGGAAAAGTCTCCACTGAACTCCTTTCTATTTCATTTCCCTTTGTCTATCCATCTTTGTCTATTATTTTATCTTAACTATCTATCTATCTTTTATATCATCTCATATATGAGCTTCATTCATTACATCATTCCATTCTGTAGCACTAATGTTTTCTTTATCTTACGATTCACTTCAAATTTTCAGATTATTTTCATTACTTTTTCTTTCACTGTGTGGGACAATCTAACAAGCCCTGCTTTTTGATTGCCCGCAACACATTTACATTTGTATATATAGCAAACCTAAACTATGGTATATCTAAACTAGTTATGTGCTCAAAGTAAATTGTATACGAATTTACTAAGCAACATACAACAGCAATAATTCTCTTGTTTATCTTTCAACCCCACGGTGTTTTGAGAGTCAAGTTAGTATATTTGTAATGATGCTGTACATAACGTTGTTTAGACACCAGTATTAAAGGAAGTAGCGATATCACTATCTTTGTTTACCATAGGCTGACCTACGTCTAAAGACAGTTTAAATCAAAATTTGCTTCCTATTATGTATCTTACTGTCTGTTATTCATTGAATTATTGATAACTTTTTGTTTCTTTTAATGTATTAATTGTGTATTTGTGTTGATGTGAAATAAATAAACAATAAAAAAAGAACTGTATGATGCTTTAACCGAGTAAAATCTGCGGACAACAAACTCTTCAAAAGAAATCGCACTGAATCGACTTATCTAAATAACAATCTGTTGCACATTCATGTTGCACGTTCGTATTGCACGTTCTTCTTGCACGTTCTTCTTGCACGATCGTGTTGCACGTTCTTGCAGGTTCGTGTTGCATGATCGTGTTGCACGTTCTTCTTGCACGATCGTGTTGCACGTTCTTGCAGGTTCGTGTTGCATGATCGTGTTGCACGTTCTTCTTGCACGTTCGTGTTGCACGGTCGTCTTGCACGTTCTTCTTGCACGTTCGTGTTGCACGGTCGTCTTGCACGTTCTTCTTGCACGTTCTTCTTGCACGTTCTTCTTGCACGTTCGTCTTGCACGTTCGTCTTGCACGTTCGTCTTGCACGTTCTTCTTGCACTTTCGTCTTGCACGTTCGTGTTGCACGGTCGTCTTGCACGTTCTTCTTGCACGTTCGTCTTGCACGTTCGTGTTGCACGTTCTTCTTGCACGTTCTTCTTGCACGTTCGTGTTGCACGGTCGTCTTGCACGTTCTTCTTTCACGTTCGTGTTGCACGGTCGTCTTGCACGTTCGTGTTGCACGTTCGTGTTGCACGTTCGTTTTGCACGTTCTTCTTGCACGTTCGTGTTGCACTTTCGTGTTGCACGTTCGTGTTGCACGTTCTTCTTGCACGTTCTTCTTGCACGTTCGTGTTGCACTTTCGTCTTGCACTTTCGTCTTGCACGTTCGTGTTGCACTTTCGTCTTGCACGGTCTTCTTGCACGTTCTTCTTGCACGTTCTTCTTGCACGTTCGTGTTGCACGTTCGTGTTGCACGTTCGTGTTGCACGTTCGTGTTGCACGTTCGTGTTGCACGGTCGTCTTGCACGTTCGTCTTGCACGTTCTTCTTGCACGTTCGTCTTGCACGTTCGTGTTGCACTTTCGTGTTGCACGTTCATCTTGCACGTTCGTGTTGCACGTTCGTGTTGCACTTTCGTGTTGCACTTTCGTCTTGCACGTTCGTGTTGCACTTTCGTGTTGCACGTTCGTGTTGCACGGTCGTCTTGCACGTTCGCGTTGCACGGTCGTCTTGCACGTTCGTGTTGCACGGTCGTGTTGCACGTTCTTCTTGCTCGTTCGTGTTGTACGGTCGTGTTGCACGTTCTTTTTGCACTTTCGTGTTGCACATTCATGTTGCATGTCTTTCTGTTAATCACTCGAATGACAGCTGAATCTTCACTGATATTAATGTTCTTTATATTATATTTTATACAGATTTATTGATTTTTTTTAACAGTACAAGTTGGTGGGTTACGTAGATCGGAGACAGTATGGCGCAATGTGGGAGGCAGCGGGCGGTGCCAATAGTTTTATGTACACGGCCAAGGGAACGCGGACGAACAGACTGCGCGAGTTTGACGGAGATTTCCCGTACAACTACTTCCCGTTTTACACGATTGACCGAACTACGCAGAGACAGTAAGTTACTGAATTTATTGCTAAACCGTACGCTAGGTCTTGATCAGGGGCACATTGAGTCTACGCTCTAGGCTGATAGTTCTGTGCTGCCATCTGTATTATAAATTTGTTTTTTATATATGAAGGGCATCCACAATTACTTGTGGTGTGTTAGTATCACTATTGCATAGTAGATATATGATTATTATTAATTACATTTTCTACATCTAAATACACTCGTATCTCGGTTTGCAGGACTTCGTTTTTTTACGGATATCGGAAAACTCGGAGAAAATCTGGTCCGTAGAATGTCCCGCATACTACGGACACAGTCCATTATTTTGTTAGCTGACCACTAGTTGGCGAGCCGTCACTTTGTTTGCAACCAAGTAGCGCGTAACAACACGTGTAGCTTGTATGTCAGCGTGTTCAAGTGGTTTAATCAGCCTGTTAATTAGCGTGTCAATTATGCGGAGTTATTAGAGTCAATTGCCAACAGTTTTTATACTTTTGCTTAGGAGCAGCCCCTACTAGACATTTTTGAGACAATTAGACGATTGATTCTACATCACCATGAGTCTAATACACGACGCGTACTGCATTAGCTTAGTATCGGTAAATACGGACAATCGGCAAATTTGGACCGACGTCTCCCTGCTTTTGTCCGGCAAACTGAGATACGAGTGCATTCTTTATTCAAAATTAAGTGTTCTTTCTCATCTGTCTCTGGGAAGGGTCGATAATTGTTTGTTTGCCCTTTGCGTAACTGAATGTACTTGAATAACCGTTTCTTCAAGTTCTTGTAAATATACATAACTTTGACAAAATTTGACTATCGGAGGTAATTATTATTTAATCTAAGATTCTGAACAAATGTCTATAGAATTGTCCGGTTTTCATTTAAAGCAAAACTGGATCCAATCCCAAACTGTAGGTCAAAACAATCTACTCTTAAAAATATTAAAAGGAAACATACTATTTTTCGAAAAAGACTTACGTGAAAGAATTACTAGCATACAAACACAGTTTTACATTCGCGCCACTAGTTCTTCACTGTTACATGCATTTTGCCATTTGCTAGTTAGACGGGCACTAGCGCCTGCATTTTGGAAACGCATTGCACAAAAAGCAGGTGCTGTACCTCTCAGTTCAGATGTGTTAGTTTGTGACGAATTGCATACATTCAACAGCTCGTGCGTGAGCAAAGCGGTAAATTTGAAATTTGGATTTTTATCTTAAAACTTGCCTAGTTTTAGTACAGAACACAGAATATCTTACAGTAGCAATGTACTTTGATTGTTACTTTTGCAAACACGTGCAACACGCTCGTGGAATATTTTTGCTGTTGAAAGTTATGTTAGTTTGTGATGTTATAAATATTTGGGCTTGAAAATGGAGTAGTATATGAAAAATCTCACAGTCTTTGATTAAGGTAAACTCAAATGTACAAAAACTGACAATTGTTTGTGTTTATTTAGTTTTGTAACAACGTCTCTGGACCTGACTGGAGACGCTCCCTGTGGAACCATAGCAACAACGGACGACAACATTTGCTTCGTAGAGAATCAACGAGTCGACAAGATTTGTTATTTTTTCCGTGAACAACTGAGCGAAAGTAAGTGCGTGACGCGTGGCATTGCACAATTACGGTAAGTGTTCGCTTAACGACGCTAACGCGTTCCAGCAAAATGTGACGTTAAGCGAAACGTCGCTAAACGAAGCCAAGACGTCCGCAGAAAGTAACGTAAAAGAATTGAGACAAGTTCTAGATGGTTAAATCACATAACTGAAATGGTTTAGGAGTTTTATTCATATTTCTACTTATTAATTTCTTTTTGTTTACTTGTAACAACTTATATGATTTACTTACCATTTACCTAGCTCTAGTAGTTTCTCTTTCATTAACATTTAAGCGTAGGCAGCAGTTACACAATAAACACTGCTGAGTCAAACCCAAGACCTGGATGGCCTTGGGAATTTGATCTAGATACTTAGTCTGGTTGCTATAGCAACAGGTTGCACGCATGAAGTTTGCTGGCAGGTCTGACTTGATATAAACAGATAGCATTTAGTAGACAATCAGGAAGCAACAACGTATAATAATTGCATTGTTTACATTGCTAATACGTTTTTAGAACAGAATTACTGGAAGTAACAACGTATAATAATTGCATTGTTTACATTACTAATACGTTTTTAGAACAGAATTACGGGAAGTAACAACGTATAATAATTGCATTGTTTACATTACTAATACGTTTTTAGAACAGAATTACTGGAAGTAACAACGTATAATAATTGCATTGTTTACATTACTAATACGTTTTTAGAACAGAATTACGGGAAGTAACAACGTATAATAATTGCATTGTTTACATTACTAATACGTTTTTAGAACAGAATAATGCAATATGTGCCGTTTTAATGCTTCAAATTAGGTAAAAAAGTTGTTGATAAAATAAAAACTGACTTCGAGTAAAATTATCATCATTAAAACGAAACGGTGCGCCGTTAAGTGAAAAAAGGTGTCAAATCTTTGGCGTCGCTAAGCGGGGAGTCATTAAAGGGGAAATATCGTGAAAATCAAGTTAAACTTATTTTATAGTTGCCTTCCCCGTGAACGTTTGCTTTGAACAAAGTAAAAAAAATCAGCATTAAAGTGAAACGTGTCATTGAGTGAAAAAATCGTTGTTAAAGTGAAACATGTGTCGTTAAATGAAAAAAATCGTTGTTAAAGTGAAGCATCTGTCATTGAGTGGAAAACATGTTGTTAAAGTGAAACGTGTCATTGAGTAAAAAAAAATCGTTGTTAAAGTGAGACAAGTGTCGTTAAGTGAAAAAAGGTGTCAAAGGTCAGCATCGTTAAAATGAAACGTCTCTAAACGGGGAGTTCGTTAAGCGAGACTTACTGTATGATGTAAGCCTCTGCGTGCTGACAGAATCATTGCAACAGTATTTTAGTCAAAAATGTTTATCTAATACAGTTCAGTACACATCATTCAATACAGCTTGTTTTTTCTTCTTCATCTTCTGTTGCTGTAAACACCTGTTGCAGACATTGACCTTTAGTGCTCCCAAGGTCATGAAAAAGCATTCTGTGATTATAGCCAAAGCTGCCTAGTATAGCAAATGAAACTGTGCAGAGTGAGTATTGAACCCTGGCAATCACTGTCCATTCACGTGAAGCATGCACACTCGGCTATGAATTACTCACCAAAAACCGTATTAATTTGTAAATCTTTTTCTAGTTATCTGAGGAAAGAATAGGTAATGGTGGTAATCTTATTACGGTTTACATTTCAGCCATGTTTGTTGAAGTTAGTGCGTACTCTCTCACGGATGATTCTGCATTTCGGATCAACGGTCAAAACGTCGGCGACGCGCTGGACGCAGGCACCTGTGGATTTAGTCTGGTGTCCATCGATTTACGTTCCAGAGAGGTATGAAGAGACCCGCAGTTTTGCTTTGTAACAAGTTCTGCTCAAAGAAAAAGCTGATCCATTCTTAAACTGAAGGTCAAAATAATCTACTCTTAAAAATATTGAAAGGAAACATGCTGTATTTTTTCAAAAATAACTTACGTGAACGAATTATTACCACACAAACACAATTTCACGTTCGCGCCACTAGTTCTTCACCGTTACATGCATTTCAGCATTCGCTAGTTAAACGGGCACTAGAGCCTGCAATTTGCAAGTGCATTGCACAAAAAACAGGTGCTGTACCTCTCAGTTCAGATGTATTAGTTTGTAACCAATTAGACATGGATGAGAGCTCATTTGCAAGAGCACAGCAGTAAATTTGAAACTTGAATTTTTATCTTAAGACTTGCCTAGTTTTAGTACAACACACTGAATATCTTACAGTAGCACTGTACAGTCGACCCTCGTTAAACCGGACCCCGTTAGCCCAGATTTCTGCCCGAGCGCTAAACACAACACGGCCTACCAACTGTACAATAATTTCTTTATCCTCACAGGTTAACTATTTTAAAGTAATATACAGTATAGTATATAGTGCACAGTATATAGTGCAATGTATATAGGCCTTATTAAGGTGATTATTCCTGTATAATATAGACCATATATAGGCATATCGGATAAATCCGACAATCGGCTAAACCGGACCACCCCCCAATTAGTTCGGTTTAACGAGGGTTGACTGTACTTAATTTTCGCTTTCTCAAACACGTACAACACGCTCGTGGAATATTTTTGCTGTCGAAAATTGTTAGTTTGTGATGTCATGAATAGTTTAGCTCGCCCGCCGTTAAATAAGTTTTTTTTTCTATTTTTTAATTATCAGAAGCGCTTTTGCAGTATTAATTGTGTTAAGATGTATACTTTTTATCGGACTTGAAAATGGGGTAGTATATGAAAATTTGTCCTGTCTTCCTTTAACAACCGTGCTCTGTACAAGGCATAAGTCGAGCTTTGTTAGGGGACAACGAGCAGAAGTACAGAGCAGTTTGTTACATCAGTGTACGACTGAAACAATAGCAAATGTAGCTTGCATGACCCGTTTCACCAAGAATGACCAAGAATGCCCAAGATTGACCACGTACATCAGTGTAACCACGTGTATATCTCTATGTATAAAAATATAGAATCAATTGTGCGGAGTTATTTGAGTCAATTGCAGACAGTTTTTATATACTTTTGCATAGGAGCGGCCAGTACTTAGGCATTTTTGAGACAATTAGGTATCATGTATCCTTGATAGTTGGGTATTTTAAATTATGCATGAAACAAGGTAACTGATATTGTAAGTCCACTTCATGACCCATTTCATCAAGAATGACCAAGAATGCTCAAACACTCCAATCCAAACATCAAGTCCAGACATAAGTGTGTTCATTAGTTGTTTATTCTGTTAAGAATATAGAAACGTAAATAAATAAATCGCTACATATTTTATGGAAATAATAACTCCAAATTAGTACATACACAAACAACATACACATACACATGCATTTCACATATACAGTTAATTTCAGTAGCTAATCAAAACTGCAAAAATTATTAAATTAAATAAAAGCAACTTACATCCTTGCCCAAACATTAGAGCATCATTAGAAAACTGTGACAGACAATAAACACCAATTGCAACTGCAGACAGCAGGAAACAATAATTCAGTTAACAAGACACAAATCTATAAACTACATGTGACCAGACCCAACATATCAAGGCCAAGTGTCTGCAGCATTTCACAAAGCCAGGTACCTAAAGTCATCAACCATGAAATCACCTGACAGGTAAGTTGAGGTAACTGCCTGCTGACCTCAGAGGGCAGCACTATCCAGCAAATTTAACATGCCCTCTATTAGAGAAACAGCATTTTCTCACCACAATTTCATTTCGTAATTAATTTCAGTTGACTGATGCTACCATGGCAACCTGCACTGAATGTCCTTGTTATACGCCCGATGAACCGTCTGTAATCACTTCCGTTACGGCATTCGTGGACGGCGTAGTCGACGACGCGGCTTTATTAATGATCGCCAGAGATGTGGAAATCGTTGAAGGCACCGACATGGACTACTTGTTGAAGTCCCTCGGGGCCACTTACTCGGAAATTTTTGGACCCGGTAAGTTAATTGGTTAACTTCTATCACTGAAAAAAGCAATACCTTATTGTTGTTTGTTGTTGTTACACCGATTACGACAAACTTGTCTATTAATAATATTGTTGTTGGCATCTTTCTGTCTCGGAAGACAATGGAGTGTGCGCCAAGAGAGTCAGTTATTGATCACATTGATGGAGCTGCAGCGTCGACTGTGGCTGAGCAGTGCGATCCTTGAACGTCTCCAGGGCGCACGCCTGGGCAAGGTGTATGGAGATCCTGAGTTGGCCAGACAACAGGAACCTCCTCTCTTCCTCCCTGGCGTAGTCCAAAGGAAAGCGGAGCGATACGTTTGGCACCAGGTTGCCTGCAGGAGCTGCCGGAGTCAGTGAGCATGCTGCACTGGTCCGCCTTCGGGGCTCCACTCCTGATTTGGAAGGTTTACTCCTGTACACATGGCCGTTGGGTCACTTGACCTCTTCTGCCCTCTAGCCGTGCAGCTCCTCCGCCTAGTGTCGAGATACAGTGTGGGCATCCCGCAACCTACAGCACCTGGTATTACTACCTTATTAGAGGCTTATATAAACCCCAACAGAAACCAGTTTTCACAAAAGACGTAATACTAAGCCATGATATGCAATCATTTTATAAGAATGCAGAACAATCAACTGAACATATGTTTTATCAATGATCTACAAGTGATTTCGCGTGGGATCATATCACACAGTACAGTATTGTGGAATGCACCTGGCTTCAGACGCTGATTAGTGTTACTTGTTGCGAAGCAACCTTAATCCCACGGCTCTTAAACTTTTCTACAATGTTCTGCATGGCTGCAGCAGTGAAATAAACAGACCTGGGTGACAGTGCTTAGTGCTGAGCTTGGGCGGCAGTCAACTGCCTTCAGTCCCTTGCATAAAAACATAGTGAAAGGGTTAACCTAGTTTCTACGTGGTCTTTATTAATTAAATGTATTTGCGTGGCACTTATATTCAAGCAGGCTGCGCAACTGTTTGTTGTGTAATACCTTGCACCTGTTCATTATGTGGCACTTATATAGAAGCTGCACTCAGTAACTGCCTGTGGTGTGTTATAAAATGCGCCCTGTACGTGTGAATATCAGAGTATACACATTTTCCGAGGAGAATAAGAATTTCTATCTAAAGTGTGTCACCCTCAAACTTTGGCACCCTAGACGGTAACCCAGTTAGCTTATTGATTAATACGGCCCTGACGGCATTCACTAATATTGCTTACTACTAAGTGCACATTCAGGCCGAGTTGTTCATCCACTGAATTTATTCTAGTATCCGGTATAAACACGTTTTAGTTTAGATCTCATCCGGGCGTCTTCCGTTTTCCAGGAGATTTCGCTTTCGTGGGTTTCAAAGGTCGACGCCCTGTCAACGACGTGTGGTGGGTGGAGTTTGTGGACGACAGGGTGCCAACGACTTGGCCGTACGCTGCAAAGTATTACGACAGAGCGTCGATAGCCACCACCGTGCAGTACATCCCGTATCCAGAAGGTAAGAAGAGTTCAAAAGTGGGAAAAAGTTTAAAGGAAGACCGGAGAGTTATTTAGACTCAATGTCATTTTAATTTACTGTCCGAAATATCCATTTCCTTGCCTATAAAAAAGTTTAAATTACTTCGTATTATCAAGTGATATAGCATCAGTAAGGTGTTTTTGGGTGAGCGAGTGGTGCACACTGGGATGGCAGTGCACGGCCATTTTACCATGTACTGCGAACATGTTAAATCATTTTTGTAAGCATTATGCTAAGTAATATAACTTTGTAGGGAAAATTCCTTGGGATATCTTTCAAAATTCCTTCTTCCCCTTTAAACTAAAGCTGCACCTAATGTTAAACTGCGGGTCAAAACAATCTTCTCTTTAAAATATTGAAAGGAAACATACTATTTTTCAAAAATGATTTATGTGAATGAATTATTACCTCAGAAACACAATTTCGCGTTTGCGTCACTAGTTCTTCGCTGTTGCCTGCATTTCGTCATTTGCCAGTTAGACGGGCACTAGCGCCTGCATTTCGGAAAAGAATTGCACAAAAGCAAGTTAAACACTGCGTAGTGAAAGGCAAGCCCATGTAGTAGTAATCTGGTTGTTATAGCAACAGCTGGGCTGCAGACGAAATGACAAATGCATTTTTAGAACAGAATAACGCAACATGTACCGTTTTAGTGCTTAAAATTAGATGAAACACGTCGATGATGATATAAAAATGGCCGCGAGCAAAGTGAAAAAATCGTCATTAAAATGAAACGTGCGACGTTAAGCGAGAAAAAGGTGTCAAATGTTCAGGTTCGTTAAGACGAAACGTGGTGAAAATAATCGTTGTTAAAGCGAAACATGTGTCATCGAGAGAGAAAAATCGTTGTTAAAGTGAAACGTGTCATTGAGTGAGAAAAAATTGTTGTTAAAGTGAAACATGTGTCATCGAGAGAAAAAAATCGCTGTTAAAGTGAAACATGTGCCATTGAATGAAAAAAATCGTTGTTAAAGTGAAACAAGTGTCACTGAGAGAAAAAAATCGTTGTTAAAGTGAAACATGTGTCATCGAGAGAAAAAAATCGTTGTTAAAGTGAAACATGTGTCATTGAGAGAAAAAAATCGTTGTTAAAGTGAAACACGTGTCATTGAGTGAGAAAAAATTGTTGGTAAAGTGAAACATGTGTCATTCAGTGAGAAAAAATTGTTGTTAAAGTGAAACATGTGTCATTGAGCGAAAAAAATCGTTGTTAAAGTGAAACACGTGTCATTGAGTGAAAAAAAATCGTTGTTAAAGTGAGACACGTGTCATTGAGTGAAAAAAAATCGTTGTTAAAGTGAGACACGTATTGTTAAGTGAAAAAAGGTGTCAAATGATAAGCGTCACTAAAATGAGACGTCGTTAAACGGGGAGTCATCAAGCGAGGACTTACTGTATTAAAAAACTAGAAAAGTTAAGCAAACAAAAGATACGATATCCTGCTTAGATGTAATTTTTTTACAGATCTCGTACCGCCGACTCAAGAATACGTTACCATCGACGGCAGCGAAGACGACGCCACGACTCCGAACGACACGGCAACAGAAACGACTCCGTCAGTAAGTCCTGTTCTTCTAATCTAGAGTGAAACTATCAAACGTTATTTAGTTTACTGCCAAGGGTGCGCTGTTATCAATATCAAATCTGTTTCTAACTGAAAAAATTGGATATTTCAAAAACTTGAATAATAATGTTAGGGTTAGGGTTAGTGTTGGGTTGGGTTGGGTTGGGTTGGGTTGGGTTGGGTTGGGTTGGGGTTTTAGGAGCACACGTTTTACTTGATGGACTCCAGCAGGGTAACATCTCCAGGTATGAGAATTTTCCGCGGAATCCCGAGTTTTTGGAAGACCAGTAGTGCCATTTTTGTAAATTGTGTAAATTCGTTGAGAAAATTTTTACGGACCCAGTACATTATTTCACAAGCTGACCGCTAGGTGGCAGGCCGTCACTTTGTTTACATCACGTACATCAGTGTAACCGCGTGTATATCTCTATGTATAAGAATATAGAATCAATTGTGCGGAGTTATTTGAGTCAATTGCAGACAGTTTTTATATACTTTTGCATAGGAGCGGCCAGTACTTAGGCATTTTTGAGACAATTAGGTATCATGTATCCTTGATAGTTGGGTATTTTAAATTATGCATTAAACAAGGTTACTGATATTTTAAGTCCACTTCATGACGCAAAGCCAGGTACCTAAAGTCATCAACCATGAAATCACCTGACAGGTAAGTTGACGTAACTGCCTGCTGACCTCAGAGGGCAGCACTGTCCAGTACACTGTGGATGCCTTGTAAACAGAATTAAAAACTTCTGCAACAGTTTTCGCTCATCTCCGTAGCACAACTCACGCATTTTTGTCGATTGTTTTTCTAGCCGCCGAAGTGGTGTGTGCTCGACAACACAAACGGCATGATCTGGCCGGAAACGATCGAGGGCGGAATCGCTGAGCTCGGAGATCAGTACTGTCCGGCCGATAGGGCAGGTAAGCCATTTCTTCGGATGCGTTTACACCAAAAGAAATGCCAAAAGTGAAGAAAACGTTTGCAAAAGATGAGCGATTTTGGATTAGGCCTAATGTTATAAAGTATAATATCTCAGTTAGGCATTTCTCAGACTGGTTCAGTAAATGGATCGGTGATCGCGTAGACAATTGTTTAAAGTTATTTCATCTTTTTTGTCTTATTCAACACGACTTACCTTCATAATAAACTTGTGTCTGTCATAAGCACCCTTGTACAGGTTGGTACATGATTACTGATCAACAACAATAAACTTGTGTCTGTCATAAGCACCCTTGTACAGGTTGGTACATGATTACTGATCAACAACAATAAACTTGTTTCTGTCATAAGCACCCTTGTACAGGTTGGTACATGATTACTGATCAACAACAATAAACTTGTGTCTGTCATAAGCACCCTTGTACAGGTTGGTACATGATTACTGATCAACAACAATAAACTTGTGTCTGTCATAAGCACCCTTGTACAGGTTGGTACATGATTACTGATCAACAACAATAAACTTGTGTCTGTCATAAGCACCCTTGTACAGGTTGGTACATGATTACTGATCAACAACAATAAACTTGTTTCTGTCATAAGCACCCTTGTACAGGTTGGTACATGATACTTTGTACAGGTTGGTACATGATTACTGATCAACAACAATAAACTTGTTTCTGTCATAAGCACCCTTGTACAGGTTGGTACATGATTACTGATCAACAACAATAAACTTGTTTCTGTCATAAGCACCCTTGTACAGGTTGGTACATGATCCTTTGCTGATTACTGATCAACAACAATAAACTTGTTTCTGTCATAAGCACCCTTGTACAGGTTGGTACATAATCCTTTGCTGATTACTGATCAACAACAATGTTTTTGTACCGTTTAAGCATGAACTCTATCCTTCGGGATAGCTCTGGTGTGTTTAGCAGAGTTGAAGGGTGCCTTTAAAAGACATCCGTCAACATCCCGACCAGGCGCAGCGCTGCCTAACTTCACCACTCAGCACTTTAGTTGCGACATTTTGCAGTGACGTGAGTTTTGACGCGGTGATACTGTTTTACATTTACGTAGGAAAAATCATTCGAAGATGTTTACAAGGTGGACGGTGGGGCGTGGTCGATTACACGTTATGCATCTCGGATGACATAAAGGAATTATCGGAAACGGTTCATCTGCTTCAAGATACGGTAGGCGATTTTTCGGAAAATACGTTTGTACAAATGAACAAATTAAGAGGAGTCGTGTACAAGAAGAGAAGAGGTGTGAATCGTGTACAACAGAAGAGGTGTGTACAACAACAGAAGAGGTGTGTACAACATGAGAAGAGGTATGTACAACAAGTGAAGGGTGTGAGTCGTGTACAACAAGAGAAGAGGTGTGAATCGTGTACAGCAAGAGAAGAGGTGTGAATCGTGTACAGCAAGAGAAGAGGTGTGAATCGTGTACAACAAGAGAAGAGGTGTGTGTCATGTACAGCAAGAGAAGAGGTGTGTGTCTTGTACAAGAGAAGAGGTGTGAGTCGTGTACAACAAGAGAAGAGGTGTGAATCGTGTACAACAAGTAAAGGGTGTGAGTCGTGTACAACAAGAGAAGAGGTGTGAATCGTGTACAACAAGTAAAGGGTGTGAGTCGTGTACAACAAGAGAAGAGGTGTGAATCGTGTACAACAAGAGAAGAGGTGTGAGTCGTGTACAACAAGAGAAGAGGTGTGAGTCTTGTACAACAAGAGAAGAGGTGTGAATCGTGTACAACAAGTAAAGGGTGTGAGTCGTGTACAACAAGAGAAGAGGTGTGAGTCGTGTACGACAAGGAAGAGGTGTGAGTCGTGTACAACAAGAGAAGAGGTGTGAGTCTTGTACAACAAGAGAAGAGGTGTGAATCGTGTACAACAAGAGAAGTGGTGTGAGTCGTGTACAACAAGAGAAGAGGTGTGAGTCTTGTACAACAAGAGAAGAGGTGTGAGTCGTGTACAACAAGAGAAGAGGTGTGAATCATGTACAACAAGTAAAGGGTGTGAGTCTTGTACAACAAGAGAAGAGGTGTGAATCGTTTACAACAAGTAAAGGGTGTGAGTCGTGTACAACAAGAGAAGAGGTGTGAATCGTGTACAGCAAGAGAAGAGGTGTGAGTCGTGTACAACAAGAGAAGAGGTGTGAATCGTTTACAACAAGTAAAGGGTGTGAGTCGTGTACAACAAGAGAAGAGGTGTGAGTCGTGTACGACAAGGAAGAGGTGTGAGTCGTGTACAACAAGAGAAGAGGTGTGAGTCTTGTACAACAAGAGAAGAGGTGTGAGTCGTGTACAACAAGAGAAGAGGTGTGAATCATGTACAACAAGTAAAGGGTGTGAGTCTTGTACAACAAGAGAAGAGGTGTGAATCGTTTACAACAAGTAAAGGGTGTGAGTCGTGTACAACAAGAGAAGAGGTGTGAGTCGTGTACGACAAGGAAGAGGTGTGAGTCGTGTACAACAAGAGAAGAGGTGTGAGTCTTGTACAACAAGAGAAGAGGTGTGAGTCGTGTACAACAAGAGAAGAGGTGTGAGTCGTGTACGACAAGGAAGAGGTGTGAGTCGTGTACGACAAGGAAGAGGTGTGAGTCGTGTACAACAAGAGAAGAGGTGTGAATCAAGTACAACAAGAGAAGAGGTGTTTAATACAGTGTTACTACTGATGCAAGTTCTGTATGCAATAAGATGTCATACAAGCGCCCAAGGGTCATCATGGGAGTTTAAATATACGCATTTTATACGGTGTTACTGCTGACACAAGCTCTGTATGCAA